>JASJET010000487.1:0-153372 GCA_034092305.1 Diaprepes abbreviatus
TAGATACGTAGACGATAGTAGTGGGAATAGGGGGCTCCTAGTTGACCCCCCCACCACTTTTTTGATTGGTCAGCCAAGAATGACCTTGTTTCTGATTGGCTGCCCAAGTTCGCCCCCTATTCCGATTGGTTTCATAAACTCCGCCTCTTTTTGCTCCACCTCCTACCTCCTTCCTAACCACCACAGTAGTTGGAGGGGAGCTGGTAGCAGTTGGAGGGGAGCTGGTATTTTAAACGATCGAATCTGAGCGAACTTCAGTCATTCGTGCGCGATGTCAAATAGCGACCAACAACAACAACAACAGCAACTCATTGAACGTGTAGGCCAAGTAATAATTTCCTACCAAAAACACGGAAAAAATCTTACCGATTTTGAAGATCAAGACTTGGCCTTCTTTCCCATCAACTACTTGAAAACATTCGTCGATTCACTTAGTTTACAACAAATTTGGAACAGGTTGCCGGAAAATTATAGAAGTGACGAAGAATTGCAGCTAAATTTGCCGTGTTTTAAACACTATCCACTATATCAACACCACATAGACGGCCCGCCATTATCAATTAAAAAGTGTTGTAAAATTAAAAAATAGTGTGAACAAGTGAATCGAGTTTCATCGGACAGTCTTCGAAATGGATCAGACACATGTATATTTAGATTCTGCTTGTGATGAAACGATCCAGTCAATGTACAAAGATGAAACAACTCATTTTAACTTGGCTGGAAGAGGAAAGTTTCACGCAAGACAGGATTCTCTGATCACTATTGATCGAAATAATTTCGAAGACGACGATGAAGATGAAGAAGATGATGGGATAGAGGATAATGGCGTTCCAAACGGGTGTGGAGAAGAGGGGCTCGTGAAAGTGGCAAAAATAAATGCAAGTGATACATTGACACCAAATTACCTTACGCGAGAAGTGTGCGTTTTTCAATCTTATGTCGTAATTATTTCATCTTCTGGCGGTGCATATAATTTATGTTGTGAATGTTACTATATACATGCTTTAAATTGCCCAAATGGGAAAAATAATTTTGTTAATAGCCACTATAAACGATCCTTTATATGTTGCGAAAAAGATCTGCAATGCAACACGTGTGAAAACGATTTATTCATAACAACTCCTTCACAAGCATGTATAATATGTAACAAACCAGAACTAAAGAATATGCAAAACCATCTAATCGAAAAATCAAATTTTAAATAAATTTATTTCACTTGCACTTATTCATGCACTATGGCGTTTTTAATATTAAGTTTAAGTTTAAAATATTTTATAAGAATTTAGATTTTGTTCTGCTAAGTTAAATAAATATAAGAAACTATGTAAATAAATATAAGGGAATGATGTGAATAAATAAGAATTTGTATTTATTCCCATTGAAAGAAATTATAATTTTGTTCTTTCAGTGTAGAATAATTCTTTTCAAATAATATGCACAACAACCCTACCGATAAATCAAATTTAAATAAATGAATTTGATACTCCACTTGAATTTATTCATGCACCCTAGTAGTTTTTGAATATTAAGTTTCAAATGTCAACTAATTTAAATAAGATTTCATATAAAATATAAGTTGTAAGATATAAGTTATAAGATATATATTAAGTTTAAGTTAAATAAATATAAGGGTGCCATCTAAATAAATAGAAATTTGTTTATATTAAGATTTGAAGAACTAATGATTTTGTTCTTTCAGTGTAGAATAATTTTTTCTACATAATATGCACAATCAATCCTATCGATAAATTGAATTTTAAATAAATGAATTTGATACTGCACTTGAATTTATTCATTCACCCTAGTATTTTTTAATATTAAGTTTAAAATGTCAACTAAGACATTTAAATAAGATTTTATATATAAGATAAAGAACAATTAGGTTTAATTCCCTGACAACAGACTATGATTTATTCTTCCATGTTAAAAAAAAAACCTAGTTTTCATTACTATGCTTGTAAAAAAAATTATATTCATCCTATTCATAATAATTCTTTCAAGTTAAAGAAACTTGGTTATTAGGTGTGATTCTGTATAAGAAATAGAAAAAAATAAAATATTTTCTTCAACGACTTTGTTTTTTATTATTCCCATATCCAAAATACAAATATACATATATACATAAATACATATTTATAATTTATACCATTTTGGGTTTCCAATTGCTGCTGTCTGCCATAGGCTGCTGCTTTGCCATCGGTTGTTGTTGTTGTCTGCAAGAGGTTGCTGCTCTGCAAGAGGCCAATTTATAATTTATAATTTATTGGCCTCTTGCATTTTCGAGGGTAACTCTGCCTTCGCTGCTGCTGCTGTTGTTGTTGCTGTTGTTGTGTCTGCTCCTGATGCTGTTGATGTTGCTGCTGTGGCCTCTTGCATTTTCGAGGGTAACTCTGCCTTCGCTGCTGCTGCTGTTGTTGTGGCTGCTCCTGATGCTGTTGATGTTGCTGTTGCTGCTGTGGCCTCTTGCACTTTCGAGGGTAACTCTGCCTTCGCTGCTGCTGTTGTTGCTGTGGTTGTGGCTGCTCCTGCTGCTGCTGCTGTTGTTGCTGCTGTTGTTGTGGCTGCTCCCGCTGCTGCTCCCGCTGCTGCTCCCGCTGCTGCTCCTGCTGCTGTTGTTGCTGCTGCTGCTCTGCCATAGGTTGCGGCCGATCTTCTTCCATAGGCTGTTGTTGCTCCATCATCAAAGATTGAAGATCCATTGCTCGGTCTGGATCCCACTCAAAGGCGATAGGCTCGGGATCCAGGTCCGGCTCAAACATGTTGAGAAATTCTTCATCTAAATAGTCAGCCTCTGATGGTGGCGGCCACATCACCGTGTTCTCGGAATTTGGACTCTGACGATCCATCAGATTAATCTGATTTTCCAAGAATCCCAGAAAGTCTTGTAGTGTTATAATTACGAACGTACTCATTTTGAGACTTTAAACTTAATGAATGCTAAGTCAAGACGCTGTAAATCCTTATATACAATACTGAAATACCACTTTTCCTACCTCCAGCGGCAAAACCAGTCCGAAGAATGAGAAGAAGAAGAAGGCAAAGATAGCGTGAACTCGAGAGAGGTCGTTCAACGGTCGTAAGTTGTTTTGTTCTTAAGAAAAAGACGAGTAAAGAGGAGAAGAATAAGAAAAAAAAAAAAGTTGTTTTTTGGAATAATATAAAAAACGAAAAAAAAAAAAAAAAAAAAAAAAAAAAAAAAAAAAAAAATTAAAAAAAAAAAAAAAAAAAATGTTTTTTATATTATTCCAAAAAACAACTTTTTTTTTTTTTCTTCTTCTCCTCTTTACTCGTCATTTTCTTAAGAACAAAACAACTTACGACCGTTGAACGACCTCTCTCGAGTTCACGGTCTCACGGTTCCCGTCGTACCATGCAGTGCCACGCCGTACCAGCCGGTACCAGGCTCGTGGCTGCTTTAAAAGGCGGCTGGGTACGAAGCGTCTCTTCAGTTTACATCTCGCTATTAGCGTACGCTTGTAAAATTATCGAATCTGTTGTGAATATATCTAGATAGTCCGATTTATTTCGAATTGTGTGACGTAGTGACATATTAATTTTTATTTGGTTTGTATTGTTGATTTCATATTTTTGATTTGATATTTTTGATTTAATATTTTTGACTTAATACTTTGGATTTTCATTCATTTTTACTTAATCTTCTAAAAGCCAATTTTTGATTTTTGTTGATTTTTCATTTTTGTGGATTTTTTTTGATTTTTTATTGATTTTTTGATTTTTTTATTGATTCATAATTTTTTTATTTTTTAATTTATAATTTAAAATGTCATTTTTAAATGTAAAAATTGAAAACATCGACTTAACAGCCTTCGATTTAAACGACGCTTGCCTTGTGCATGATTTGATTGATTGTTCATTTTGTGGGCTAAGCGACGAGGAGCTAGATATTAAATTTAGGGAAATTGATATTAATACATTTAACAATTCATCTGAATCTGGCGATTCTTCCGAAATTGGTGAAAGCGATATTTTGACACAGCTCTTAAAAGTTTTGGATGAATCTATTATCCCTGATATTCCTCAAGAACCTCTTGAAACAATTAATTTCGATGATTTAAATAATGATATATTAAGGAAAAATTTAATTAACAATTCTGAAATAAATGAGGGATATAATTTGGAACAACTTTTAGATATATTAGAAGGGGGTGAAATTGGTGAAAATAGCTCAGGGCAAAATTTAATTAAGGGTGATGTGGAATATCAGGAGACTTTTGAGAGCTGTGAGGAACAAAATAATAAGGGGGTTTTAAACAATAATAATAATGGGGTTGGTAACGAGGGAGCTTTAAATAATGATAAGAGGATTGGCATTGGGGGTTTTTCGAAAAATAATATGGAAGAGGTTTATCGCCCCCACTATTCGCCAATTTCAGATGCATCGTCAGATTCATCAGAGGATTCCAACGACAGCGTTGAGACTGTTATAAACGTCTCAGCCAAAGCTCAGCATAATTTTATTAAAGTGTTGGATCAAAATTTAATTGAAGGGTTGGATCAAAATTTTATTCAGGGGTTTGAACAACCATCCAAATTTGGCTATACCAGAAATTCAGTAAATTCGGTAGATGTTTTTGATTTGAGTTGTGGCGAAATTGTGGGGGACATTGAGGTATATACTTATACTGAAAATTTTGAAGATGAGCAGCCTCAATGTCCCTTAATTTCTTCCTGTAATCAAAATCAATTTTTGAAAAATCCTTCTGGCCTAAATTTAGAACAAAGTTCTGAAAATTTAATTGAAAAAAATTTACCCAAAAAACGTTCTTTATCAGAAACAAATGATTGTTCAGATTTAAAAAAGTCAAAATTGGACGGTGATATTTCTAGTTCCCAAACTTTAGGGGCACAAATTTCAAAAAATTCTTTACCAGTCGCTGTAACAACAGCTCCGAAAATCAATCCAACAAATAAAGTCGCTATTGGAGAATTAGATAAGTTTCTACATAAGAAAACTAAGCCGAGCTTAAATAGGAATGAAACAAGGTGTGCCACATCTAGATTTAAGTCAATGGTTTATTCCTATTTAAACTTAGATAATATATGTAATAATTTATCTAATTCGACTTTAAAAGACGTTAAAAATTGTATTCAACGACAAGGCGATCTTCTTTTAAATTTGGGAAATATATTTTTTAAAAAAAATCCATGTTTTTCTTCAAATTAAAAAGTGAATCCAAAAGTTAATTCAAAAGTAAATCCAAAAGTTTTCTAAATTGCGCGAGCTGAAAAAATTGCTAATTATTCTATGTCATTGGGTCTTGATAGATCGAAATTGTATTTATTTAAAAGCGACACGGCCCTAACCGATTCCATTTTAAAATGACTCTCCTTTGCACACACTGCTTAAGAGAATTTAAAAGAAAATCACATATTGTACGCCACCTTCGAGAAAATGTTGTTAATAACGAAAACACCTTTAACTTGGAAGATTATATAATTAATCGTAAGTATTTTTTTTATAACATATTTAGCTATAATTTTCCTTTTAATTTTTTTTTATTATTAATAAAGGTTTACAGAGGAATTAAAAAATAATAATTGTTTCAGTTGATGAACTACTTTCAAGACCTCCAATGCGATTTTGCCAAGATTGTGAAGTAAATGTCAAATCTAATTCCTGGAGCACACACTTGAGGACAAATATTCATAAAAACAGGAGCTGCATAAAATATGGAAATGGAATTGACATTATCAGGAGTGCATTTAAATGTCGAATAGCTTCCTACAGAATATATTCGCAGAATTATCACATCGACATCAAAAAGTTTCAGCAAGATGTTGGTAATAAAGTGCAAACATTAATACGCCAGCGTCAACAGGAATTTACATGTGCTAAAGTAAATTTGGAATTATTTGGAATATATTATTCTCCAACTTTAACCTCTACTTCAATTAAGTCATTTAATACACCGTTCTTCATTGTAACCCATACAACTGATCTACAACAGCTTTACGATGATTTATTCAAGATTATTGAAACCAAAGCAGATGAATTGCCGGAAAGAGACTCAGGTAATTATTATTTAATCTCAAGAGCTAAGTTTTCTTAATCTCAAGAGCTAAGTTTTCTTAATATCACTTGTACATCTCTAACAAATATTATTCAGAACTAATTTTTTAATTCCTATTACAGGGTGGGCTCTACAAAGAATTCTGCATTTGGAAGTCAACATCAATAAGTACAACCCATTGAATGCCTCCTCCTACATTAAGATGCATCACTTTTCTAAATCAATAGTGAATGTGATGAATGAGGACAATTGCTGTTTCGCCTGGGCAGTGGTTTCAGCAGCATACCAGCCAACCGGTAATCCTCGAAAGACCTCATCATATCCAGACTTCAGAGACGCTTTCGATTTTACAGGTATTGAATTTCCAGTAAAATTATTAGATATAAAAAAGTTTGAGGAAAAAAATAATTTGTCCATAAATGTATATGGAGTTGAAAAATTTTTAAGGGATAATAAAAAGGTATATGAGATTGTCGGTCCTTTACATTATAATAATGAAAAGAAAAAATTACATATTAATTTGCTTTTAATAAGTTCTGATGATGGAAATAACCACTACTGTTGGATAAAGGATTTAGGTTGCTTGGTATCCAAACAATTATCAAAAAAGAAAATAAAAAAATACTTATGTGATGGATGCCTTCAATATTTTGGAACATATGAAAAACTTAACACACATTTAGAACGTGATTGTAGTTTTGTTCGAATTGAGCTTCCTTCAGATAATTTGATTTTGGATAAATTTGGCAATTATATTCCTGCAAATATATTAAAGTTTCAAAATATTCAGAAACAGTATAAAGCTCCTTTTGTTATTTATGCCGATTTTGAATGTTATTTGAAAAACATTGAGTGCCAACAATCTACACCTGATTCGACAACCTCATATACTATTAAAACTGCTGAACATATACCCTATTCATTTGCTTATTATATTAAATCATCATTTGATGAGAATGTTGTGTGTCTTAAACTTTATAGAGGTACAGATTGTGCTATAAAATTTATTGAATACATTGAAAATGATGTAAAAGAAATTTATAAAAAATATTTAAAATATCAAGTACCATTGAAAGATTTATCATCTGTGGAACAGATTGAATATGAAAATTCTAGCATTTGTTATGTATGTGAAAAACCTTTTTCAAAAGGAAATTTCATAAAGTGTAGGGATCATTGTCATATTACAGGTAAATATCGAGGAGCCGCCCACTCAATATGTAATTTGCATTTTAAACCTCCAAAATATATACCAATAGTATTGCATAATTTAAAAAACTATGATTCTCACCTATTTATTAAATCGCTTTGCTATAATAAAGAAAATATTAGTGTTATAGCTCAAAATAAAGAAAAGTATATTTCTTTTAGTAAGGAAATTTTCGTTGATGTGTCAGAAAAGCGGAAACCAGTTGCTTTGCGACTACGCTTTATAGATTCTTTTCAATTTCTCCCAGAGTCTTTAGAGTCACTATCACAAACTCTACAAGATTCACAATGTTTTGAAATTAAAAAGTTTTTCTCAAATGCTGATGAATTTCGATACATTAGACAAAAAGGGGTATTTCCATACTCTTACATAGATTCCAACGAAAAATTAAATGAGAAATCTCTACCATTGATTGATAAATTTTATAATAACTTAACCGATGAAAATATCTCTCCTCAAGACTACAGTCGTGCTGTAGAAGTGTGGAATCTATTTAAGTGTTCTACAATAGGGGCTTATTCCGATATTTACTTAAAATCAGATGTTTTACTTTTGGCTGATGTTTTTGAAAATTATAGATCCACATGTATTAAAACCTATAAGTTAGATCCTGTTAATTATGTCACTAGCCCTTCTATGTGCTGGGATGCAATGATGAAATTAACTAATGTAGAATTAGAATTATTAACGGAACCAGATATGCTTCATTTTTTCAAAAAAGGTGTTCGTGGTGGGGTTAGCACTTGTTCCAAACGCAAATCTGAAGCAAATAATCCATTCTTAGAAAATTTTAATCCTGAAAGACCTACAACATATATCGCTTACTTAGACGCCACAAATTTGTATGGTTATGCTATGAAACAATATTTGCCTGAAAAAAATTTTGCTTGGGTACCTAAGCTCGAAATAGAAACTTTAAATATATCCGAACTTTCAGATACATCATCTATAGGATACATATTTGAAGTTGATTTAGAATATCCAAATTATTTACATGATAGTCATAATGATTTCCCATTTTGTCCTGAACAATATACACCACCAATTTCAAACCACTCAAAATTAATTCCAAACTTACATAATAAATATAACTATATCATTCACTACCGATATCTGAAACAATGTCTACAATTTGGACTCAAAATCATAAAAATACACAGAGCAGTTAAGTTTACACAATCACCATGGTTAGCGGAATATATAGATTTAAATACAAATTTACGAAATTTATCTAAAAATAAATTTGATAAAAATTGTTATAAATTGGCAAATAATTCAATTTTCGGTAAAACCATGGAAAATGTTGATAGGCGAGCAGATATTAAATTAGTATCTCAATGGGAAAGACAGGGTAATAAATTTAGTGCCGAAAAACTTATTTCTAAACCTCAATTAAAGGATTTTAAAATTTTCTCTGAAAATCTAGTTGCTCTTCAACTTCAACAGGTTTGCATTGAATACAATAAACCAATTTATGTTGGGATGAGTATTCTGGATATTGCAAAAACTGTAATGTATAATTTTTATTATGGGTATTTAAAAGTAAAATATGGTAATAATTTAAATTTATTATATACGGATACTGATTCCTTAATTCTTGAAGTTCAGACCCAAAACTTTTATGAAGATATGAAGCTAAATCTGGATCAATTTGATACTTCTAATTTTTCTGAACAAAATATTCATTGCATGCCTATTACAACATCAGTTGTTGGTAAATTTAAAGATGAGTACAAAGGGATTCCCATTGAAAGTTTTTATGGAACTGGTGCTAAAGCATATTGTATAAAATCCAAAAATAGTGTAGATAAAAAAGCAAAAGGCGTTAGTAGATCATGTATAAAAAATCAATTAACATTATCAGATTATAAAGATGTTGTTGAGAAAGGTGACAAAATATTCTGCACCATGTATGTATTCAAGTCAGATATGCATAATATATACACTAATTTGTTAAATAAATTGGCATTAACAACTCATGATGATAAAAGATATTGTATACCAAATTCCACAAAAACTCTTGCATGGGGACATAAGGATATTTTGGAAACAGATTTTTTTGATAAAGATATGAAAATGATGTATGATACTCTAACTTTTTTAAGTTCTGGAAACGAAAATGGATCTAAAAATAAAAAACCGCGATTAGAATTAACTACTCCTAGTAATTTTTCATCTTTATAAAGACATCATTTTATATGATGATAAATTATGTAAGTCGTTTTTGAAGCTTTAAAAGTTGGAGGGGAAACTGAATCCAAAAACATATATATTGTATAGAAATACCATTATTTGTTAGTAATATTACAACAATGACTGCTGCATCTTTAATAGTTTTAGTTTCCCTTGTTGGAAATGTGATATATGTAAATTACATTCCTAATACAGTTAGGGCTGATATATGTATAAATGCCCTCAAAAATGAAACCGACTGCTACAAACAGATGAAAATGACATATCTTGTTGGAAATTCACACTTTTTTACCTATAATGTAACTGATTCTGCTTTGTGTGAAAATACATACATAAAAATTAAATATTCCATGACAAACAAACCATTACAATATTCAGATTGGATTCCTTTCAATAATAAAAAAGAAGAATCTTGTCATTGTGTCTGTTGTTATATATTTGTTATTATATTTACAGCAGCAATATTTATTTGTACATGTTTAATTTTATTGTATTTCATGAAAAAATATCTATAAAAATATTTAATAAATGTTAAAAAAATAATATAAATTTTGTTTTTTATTGATTCTCGTTAGTATAAAGACATTTAAAGTTTATCCCCTCCTCTTAAATGGAGAGGGAAAATAAGTTTACCCCTCCACTTGAGAGGAGAGGGAAAATGTATAAAATTTAGGAGCAAACGGATTGATAGTTAGTTTTTTGAGAGCAAGCAGATAGCCAGTTAGTTTTTGAAATACATCATTTAAAATGTTCAGTAATCAGAGTAAAAATATATTTGAAAATTCACCATTAAAAAAGAAAATAAAAAAAACAATTATAAATTCTACAAAATATAATTTAAATAATTCTAACTCTAAATATGCTGTGATTGGTTTGTGGGTGGAAAGTGATTTTCTACCATGCATTGAACTTGGTGGTAAAAATGGTCAGTCTGTGATATTAAATGAAGATGATTGGAAGAACTTATTGCAATATCAAGGAGTTATAACAAATTATATGTTTTCACCAAATGTTTTCAATGAACCGATATATTTGCAAAATTTATCTATTCATTTTGAAAATATTGGTGAATTACCAATAGTGAAGATTGTGAAAAGCTGTGATTTTATTTACTATGGAAATGAAACTGTGTGCAGACTATGGGAACAAATTCCACTTATAGAATATAGACTAAATGTTTTACAAAAACAAAACTTTCGACGTTATTTCAACGTTTTTAGAAATAACAATTTTTACGACGGAGATTCTTTTGACAAAATATATAATGTCCTTTCTCCAAAACAAAATCTAAATAGTGAAAATGTGTGCTCCATGCTGGAACTGCTGTTGAATCATCCCGAAGAACTAGAACAAAAATTAAAGTCTAAGCACTATTATGAAGAAGACAGTATCTATTGATGAATCAAGAAACCAAATTCATCTGATGGTTGCTTGGAACTTCGCCTACAGAAAAGCTCGTATGACTTCTGAAGAGTTTATAAATCAAAAACATTTTAGAAGAAGGATTAAATTGACTGAAGAAATTTTAAATCCCATATTAGACTCTGATTATAGGAATATTGTATTTAAAAAAATGTTTATGTAATAAGCTTATTTTTAAATAAAACAAATATATATAAAAAATCATTTTTTTTATTACAAACATCAATTATTATTACAGCATTAATTACTATTACATCACATCTCTCTTGAAGATCCAAGAGTTATAAGATTTATCTAATCCTAACCATTTTACAAATACTTTGTTTCCTTTCTTTCTTAACACTTTTTCCACCAGATATACATTTGGGTGTCTTACTTTTTGAAGTTCTTCTTCATAGAAACCTCCTTGAATATCTATCCCATTTCCATCTTGAATCAAATACGTTGTTGGATTAGTAAGCTGGATTTTTTTTATTTGAAAAATTTCGTTTGACCAGTTGGGCGTGTAACCTTTAGAAAATTGTTCGCGAATCTTGCTTATTCGTACTCTATCACTGACACGAAATTTTGGTGATCTGGGATCCACAGTTTTCCTATGAGTATAAGCTGATTTCAAGATTTCCATTTCATTCTTTTTGTTAACTTCGTTTGGTTTTTTTCCGATTGTTGAATGCTTAGTATTATTGTATTCTGTAATTATTTCTTTAAGAAAGCTGATCCATTTATAATTACCTAGTAAACTAAACTTTTTCCACATTTTGTTTTTTATCGTTCTATTTACTCTCTCTACAATACTAGCTTTCATATTAGAAAATGTGTTGTAATGATTAATTTTGAACTGCTCCATAAGTTTCTGAAAGTCTTGATTAAAGAATTCTTTACCCTGATCAGTATTCAGATTTGTTGGGGGAGTTTTTAAAGTTAATAGAATTTTTTTCATTGCAGCTGCTACATCTTTACCAGTTTTGGATTTTACAGGTTCTGCCCATACAAATTTAGAAAACACATTTATTACCATTAAAATATATCTTAAACCCCTATTAAATTTCGCATATGGCTGCATTTCTATCAGATCAGCTTGAAATAGATCATTAAGCCCTTTTACAATTGTTCGTCTCCTTCTATATCGCCTTCTCGCCGGTTTATGTAATTCATTTACAACGTCTTGCTTAATTTTACTCATTATTAATTTATACCTTACTCTCGAAAATAAATCCCACAAATAACTTTACCTCCTTCTAAACCGTTTATAAAAGCCCTTTATCGCTGATGTTGTAAAATATAAAAAAAAATCATCTCAGTTTTTTTTAGTAAGTTCTTTAATTTTATTTTCCATTGCTTCAAATGATTTTTTATTTTCATTTATAATTTCTTTTATTGACGAATTTATTTGGGTGATGTTGTTAGTAAGATCAGAAATTTTTACATTAAATTTATTTTCCATTGTTTCAAATGATTTGTTATTTTCATTTCTAATTTCTTTTATTGACGAATTTATTTGGGTGATGTTGTTATTAAGATCAGACATTTTTACATTAAATTTAGTTTCCAAAAGAACATTTGATAACGTATAATCTTTTTTGAAACCACCTAATGTTGAATTCATTTCTTCTCTTGCATAATTCATTGTATCATTAAATTCTTTTCTAGAAACTTCAGCAGCTCTTTGAACTAATTCGTTTAAAGATTTTATTTCTTTTGTTAATTTATCTTCTAGATTTTTTATATCTTTTCCTAATTGAAATTCTGCATTTGTAATATCTAATGTCATTTTCACAATTTTTTTTTCTATATTTTTTATGTCTGACACTGTCTTTTCAGCTTTGTGTAGTATATCTGTATAAGATGTTTCAAGTTCTTTTATGAGTAAAGAAGTCTCCTCGATTTTTGAACTATTATTTTTAATTTTAATTAATACATCCTTTTTAGAAACTTCTATTATAGCTTGCACTACTTCTAGTAAGGATTCTAATTCTTTTTGTAATTTCTCATCGATTGCCTTTGTAAAATTTCCCTCGTCAAAAGACGTTTCAGATTTGGTTTTCAGATTGTTTAACTGCTTTAGTATATCCTCGATTTTTTCATTATCTTTTGTAATTTGATCTTTGAATTTTGTTTCAATTTTTTCATTTTCGTTTTGAAAATCCTCCTTCAATTTGTCTTCTAAATATTGTAAATTTGATTTATATGCATTGATTTTAATTTCAAATTCTTTAATTTGTTCTTTAAATTCATTAACTTTGTCGGTATCTTTTTTGTGAATTAGGAAATGAGTGTTCATTGATTTTTCAAGATTTTGTGTATTTTTATCCATAACGTCATGTATTTTCTTAAAATTCCTTACTTCTTCTGCTACTCTATCATTAAGCAAATTAGTAAAATTTTGAAACTTTGATGTAATTTCCTTGGAAATACTGTTCTTGACATTGTCAATTGCTGAAGTATCCTTAATTATTGATTTAATTGATGTAATTTCATTTTTTATTTCATTTTCAAAATCATCAACTTTATCATATTTTAACTTCACTACGTCAAAGTCATTTGCATATTTAGAAACTTTCTGAGAAAATTTTTCTACTACATCATCATTTCCATCAACAGTATTTTTCAAATTAATTATCTTGTCATTATATTCAGGAATAACTTTATCCTCAAATAACTTAATCTTTTTTGCAATATTTTGTATATTGTTATCATATTCATTTATTCTCTTATTTAAATTATTAACATCGCTTTTCAACCCGGGATCTAAATTTTGAATTAATTTGTTTTCAATATATTTGACATCGCTTTTAAAAATTTTTATTATTTTCTCTTCAACATTTGATAATATTTTATTTTCTAGTGATAATAATGTGTTTAGAGCAGATTTTTTTGAAATATGACGACCAAATTTATCGATGGTCATTTTAGAAATGTTTAAAAGTATCTATTATGTCCTTTTATATAATAATATTCGCTTCTCTTAGTTCTTCAATAATGGAAATAATTTCATTGTTATGACCAGTGTGTCCCGCAAGCATGGATGCTACCAATAGTCGAAGTCTCTCAACAAGTTCGTTTACATTATCCCAATATATGTAATCTGTATTAGGTTTATTAACTTTTAAAGTTATACCAAATCCGGTTTTTTTTGAAGACACTCGACTTTCTCTATATGGAGCTTTGCGTCTTTCAAAAAATCCCTGGACTGCTTGTTGAGATTCGGGATTTAGAGTTTTAGTTTTTGTAATTCCTTTGCTTTGCAAATAAGGTCCTATTATAGAAATATATTTATGTGATCCATTCCCCTGCACCTGCTCATTTGGATCATTATTTCTACGGTATGCATTGGTTCTTTTTAAAATATCCATATAATTTTCCAAATCTTGTTTTTTATACCCTATTGGTTCTTTTTTAAATAATAACTCATATAAACCTGGTGTACCTGTATAGGTTATTCCTTCAATTTTGATGTTTTTACCAATAATTTCGACAGGTTTTTGAGTTAAACCCAAAAAGAATTTCTCGGTTTCCAAATCATGAACTATTCCATATTGGTGATCAAACTCATGTTCAACATCTTTTACACCGCTATCAATATATTGGCGAGGTAATTCATCAAATCCTAATAAATATTCTTTATATAAATCTGTATCAACAAATGTTCTAACTGTTTGCCGTGTTTGTTCCAGTATATCTGAAAGATTTCCTATTGTGGAGTGTGAACCTGAAGAAGGGTTTGTTTCTGCAATAATACTTGTTTGTTGTATAGATGGCATTTGACTTGCTGAAGCTAAACTCGCGTCCCAGTCAATAATCGATGGTATTTCTGTAGGAAGGAGTGGAGTTTTTCCCGTCTTTCTTTTTTCTGGTGTTGATGTTCCATATTGTAATTTTCTCTTTGGTGTTAGTGTTTGAATTGATCTTTTCTGTGGTGTTTCATAAATTTTTTTAATTGGTGTGTGTAGCTCTTCCTTTATTTCAACAGGTTCAATTTTACCAATCGTTGAAATTAATTCTTGTAAGGGTTGAGTTATCGGTTTATATGTTTCCTCCAATTTAGTTTGCGCCTCAAATTCCGCATTTTTTAAACTCTGATATTTTTGTTTAACAGCTTTTCTTGATTTAACTAGCTCTCTTGCTAAACGTTCATCCATGATTGGTATAATTTACCATCAAACGTTTATTTTTATAAGTAAATATATGAATCAAATCCTTTTCGATATCGGCCAGATTTCACATTAGAGTCTTTGTCTATTACTAAAAATCCAAATTTATCTTTCCAACATATTAAGCACAACTCATTAAATTGGTTTAATGACATATCAACATTAACATGATCATCATAAATATGTTTTAAGTTTGTTCGATCTTGTTGAAATATAACAATTAAATTTGCATTGTCACGAATTAATTGTTTCGGAATAGAAGAATATGTTTGACATAAATAAAAACAATCAGTATTTTTGTGTCTTCCGAAACAAAAATAGTCCTTTACAACATTCTGATTACAACACACTATATCATCAAATATTATTATAGAGTTTGGTTTAACTTGTTTTGGTGAAACAATTGTTTCTTCATTTTCAGATTCATAGTATCCAATTTTTTTCAAAGGTTTAAAAAGTGTTCTCAAATATTTATACTTTGGTTGATATAAGGATTTTGAATAAACATACAGATTTTCAAATCGCAAACCATTCGGATCTTCAATCAAACTAATAATAACATTGGTTTTGCCACAGCCTGACGGGCCAATAATTAACCCTCTTTTACTATTTCCCTCAAACAGTTTTCCATGTTTTCTAAAACCATTCACTGAACTTTCATGATCCTTAATTGTTATAGAGTATGGTTGTTTCTCAACTCTCATTTTATATATAAAACAAACTATTAATATTCAGTATTGTGATGTAACTGGTTAGTTATCACTAGGATTGCAACTATATATAATGTTTCCATCACATAATAAACGAATCATTTACAAGACAAACAGCAAAAGGAAAGGAAGTGGTTTAGTAAACTCATTAATAAATAAATTACCCTTTGAATTGCATATTCCTGGTTATAATTTTTGTGGACCTGGAACAAAATTGGAAAAACGATTGTCAAGAGGTGATAAAGGTATAAATTTATTGGATGAGGCTTGTAAAGAACACGATATTGCTTACTCACAATCAAATGATATAAAAAGAAGGCATTTAGCTGATAAAGTATTAGCTGACAAAGCTTTATCAAGGTTCAAAGCTAAAGATTCTAGTTTTGGGGAAAAAACTGCTGCACTAGGAATTACTGGTGCTATGAAAATTAAAAGAAAATTAGGTATGGGACTTCGAACGAGAAGAAAGTTCAAGCGAAAAACTCGAAAAGGACGAGGACTATCATTATCTCAGGTAATTTCAAAAGCTAGAAAAGGAATTAAGGGGAAACGTTTTAAAGACCTAAATGAAAGTATTCAAACTGCTTTAAAAGCTATTAAAAAAACTGGTAAAGTCTTACCTCCAAAGAAAAGGGTAATTCCAATCCCAAAGACTGGCGGATTTCTTCCACTTATACCTTTATTTGCTGGTTTGTCTGCTCTTGGTGCTCTTGGAGGAGGGGCTGCAGGTATTGCTAAAGCAGTAAATGATGCAAAAGCAGCCAAAGCGAAATTAGAAGAATCTAAACGACACAATCAAATGATGGAGTCCATTGCGGTAGGAAAAAAAGGAAGTGGACTTTATTTAAAACCCTATAAAACAGGATGTGGATTATACTTGAAACCTTATTCAAAAAACTGCTAAAACATATACCTCGAAAAGCACTTACAAATTACGATTTACTTAAATACGCTAAATATTTACAAATTCCCAACTTTCGTGGTATTTTTATGAGGGATAAATTACCAAAAAAGATAAAGTTAATTGAAAGTGCAATTGTCAATCTAGATAATCACAGTGGTGTTGGTACTCACTGGATAGCATATACAAAAAAAGGAAAAAACATAATATATTTTGATAGTTATGGTAATTTGCGACCCCCTTCTGAATTAATTAAATATTTTTATAGCGACCAAAATAATAATATTGTTAATTATAATTATAACAGTTATCAAAACTTTAACAAAACAAATTGTGGTCAATTGTGTCTAAAATTTCTTTATAACCATATGTAACACCTAATTTTAGTTTATTATTAAACATATTTTTAAAGTAAAATGTCATATAGTTTTGTTCTTAGCGGCAATTCCGCTATTTTAACATCAGAGTTACATCCTCCAATATATTTAGATGAAGATGTTGAATATGTTATCGGTCTTGTAAATTTCGAAACATTTAATGCAATTCCCAATATTGATGTTGGGAATAATGTATTAATTCATGATGAAAATTTAGAAATAGCCATACCCCCAGGTAGCTACGAATTAGAAGACATAACAGATTTTTTAAAAAAACACTTGGATGAGGATAAAATTAGTTTTAGTCTTTATGCAAATAATAATACTTTACGTACACATCTTAAATGTTCAGCCCCCATAACTTTTCGTGAAGGAACTATTGGTAAATTATTAGGGTTTAAAAATGGGCGATTGGAAGCCAACATTGAACATATATCAGATTTTCCCGCGGAAATAATTAAAGTAAATTCAATAAATATAGACTGCAGTATTGCAGAGGGATCATATTTAAACGGGAAACCTGTTCATATAATACACCAATTTTTCCCGAGCGTTGCTCCAGGGTTCAAAATAATTGAGTCACCTCAAAACGTCATATATTTCCCAGTCACCGTTAAAGTAATTGATAAAATAGCCATTAAAATAATAGATCAGGAAGGTGATTTGGTTAATTTTAGAGAAGAAACCATAACCATCAGACTACATCTTAAAAAAGTAGATTAAAGATGGTAATATTATATAACAATAAATCTGCAAACTTTACTAGAAAATTTAATAATAAAAACATTAATAAGACAAGAAAGAAACCAACTTCCTTTAGTAGGAAATCAAACTTCCAAAGGTTAACACCTTCTAATAGAAAATTTCTTCAAAGTTTGGGTTTTAAACTTAAATAAAAATGGATTATTTAAATGTAAGAGAAAATGTATTGGTTGATGAATCAATATTAAGCTGGGAAATTCTTTCTTTCGATCCTTTTAATCCTACAAAACTCGGACCAAATGATGAAATCAGAATTGCTTTGCAACAAACAGGAAAATATCCTTTACCTTGCAAAAGTGAAATTTATGTGGAATTGCAAGTAACTAAAGAAGATGATTCCCCTTTAGCTAATACTGTTTTAATTAATAATGCTCCGGCATTTTTATTTAAAGAATTACGCTATATTTTAAATGGTGTTACTATTGACTCCGTTCGGGATATTGGTATAACTTCAACTCTTAAGGGATATATTTCATTTAATCAAAATGAAAGTGCTAAATTGGAAAATGCCGGTTGGTATCCGAAAACAAAATCTAAAGAAAAAATTATGACTGATGACAAAGGTAATGTTTCATTATGTATACCATTAAAGATGTATTCAGGATTTTTTGAAGATTATAATAAGATTATTCTTAATTCACAACAAGAACTTATTCTAATAAGAAGTAATGATGATACAAATGCATTATTATCCAGTAATGAAGATGAAAAACCCAAAGTTAAAATTACCAAGTTGTGTTGGAGAGTTCCTCATCTTACTGTAGCGATTCCGCAAGAATTAGCACTTACCAAAATTATTGACAAAAATAGTGATATACTAATAACCTTCCGAAGCTGGGAATTAGTTGAATATCCAGAGTTATTGGAAACTACGAGGCACAACTGGCCCGTAAAAACATCTACAAAAGTCGAAACGCCACGTCATGTTCTAATTGCTTTTCAGAAAAATAGACGTGGTAATCTAAAAATGGATATGAGTAAATTTGATCATTGTAATTTAAGAAATATGAATGTCTTTTTAAATTCAGAAAGATATCCTTACAATGATCTTCAACTTGACTTTGAAAATAATAAATTTGCTACTCTGTATGAAATGTTTACAGACTTTCGTCAAGGGTATTATAACTCTCCAGTGGAACCAATTTTTAATCCGAAAGAATTTAAAGAAAATGCTCCTATAGTTTACATTAATTGTTCACATCAAAGAGATTTACTACAAACAGGTCCAGTAACCATGAGAATTGAATTTGAAACCAAGGAAAAAATTCCCCCTAAAACAGCGGCATATTGTGTTATAATTCATGATAAAGTTTTCAGTTACAATCCATTAACAAAAATTGTGAAACAGTTGTAATACAATTTCCTTAAGATAAAATACTCTTTTTAAACAAACCGCTACTTACGCTTAAGAGCGCACGCGTCAATTTTGATATTTATTAACGTAGCCAAACCAGAATTCTTCATTTATATAATGTCTTACGAGATTTCAGTTCGAGTATTAGATTTTCAACTTCAGTTGCAGAAATTAAAAAAACAAATAAGTGAATATCAATTAAAAGTAGAAATGATCAAGAAATTCAAATATTTGAAAATATGAAACTTATTCTAGATCTTCAAGGATTCAAAATTGAAAATAATAAATTTATTGTAAAGGAATTAGCAGCGTACGATGGGCAAAAGACAAGTCATTTTATTTTCAAAGCTCCATTTCCGATGGGTCATTTACCATCCTATTTACACAAACAAGCTCTGTGGTTAATAAAAAATTACCATTGCATTGAATGGTGTGAAGGATTTACACCATTACACAAATGTGGAGATATCATAAGAGATTTAAGCGCTAAGGTGGACTATGTTTATGTAAAAGGGGAAGAAAAGGCAGATTTCGTAAAGAAGTATTCCATGAAACCAGTTATCGAGATTGATGAACAACCCACC
Organism: Diaprepes abbreviatus; assembly: GCA_034092305.1. NCBI lineage: Eukaryota > Metazoa > Arthropoda > Insecta > Coleoptera > Curculionidae > Diaprepes > Diaprepes abbreviatus. The sequence goes on from JASJET010000487.1 coordinate 19,697, forward strand.
CTAAAGAAAATGGATCCTTGCTGCTTTTATCATCAAAAAATACCATGTGTATGTGCATTATCAAATGTTTATTACCTTTACAACAATTTTTTTATGTAATAAAAGACTTGATTACAAATTATGTGTTTTATTTTCTAACATTGTTTTAATACATGAAATATTATTATTTAATCCTAGTTCTTGAAGTTTACATATTAAAATATCTATATTTTTATTTTTTAAATATTCGCTACAACATTTAGCTGCTAGTAAACATAATTCCGCATGTTCCATATAATTTAAAAACACTATAATATTCTGCGCTTCACTTTCTTGACCTTCATATGCATAAAACTCGGAACAGGCTGCGGACATCAAAAACTCTTCATACATTTCTCTTATTAATAATTCCATAATAAATCCTACACTAAAACCTCCCTGTTTCTCAATATCTCTTTATCTCTCTCTTCCTCTTCCACGATTTCTTTTAATATATCAGGATCTTTTATATAATCCTTCAATATCCTTAAAAAGTAACTGAATCCTATTTTCTTTATTTCATGAAAGAACTTCGGCAAATTTTGGGTTTTTCTATAATTTAAACAGGCTTCTGCAGCTAATTGGTATTGGAAGGCAGTCTCATAATATACCTGTGCCCACTCGGGGTGTGTTTTCCTTAGCATTGCATTCTTTAATTCGGAATTTTGAAGTTTAGTAAACTGTTTACCTAATTTGATTATTTCATTTTGCAAATCACTGTTCATAACTACCACTTATTTTTAATTTAACACTGTTCTTTATTAGTGGTGAATCTTCTATATAAGCTTAAGACTAGTTGTAAATGAATGTAGCTCGCTCAGATTCAGTCCTTTAAAATACCAGCTCCCCTCCAACTGCTACCAGCTCCCCTCCAACTACTGTGGTGGTTAGGAAGGAGGTAGGAGGTGGAGCAAAAAGAGGCGGAGTTTATGAAACCAATCGGAATAGGGGGCGAACTTGGGCAGCCAATCAGAAACAAGGTCATTCTTGGCTGACCAATCAAAAAAGTGGTGGGGGGGTCAACTAGAAGCCCCCTATTCCCACTACTAGCGTTATATTTGTTGAACTATGAATTTTTTACAGATACCTGAGACCCTTTTAAAGCTTCTCTTAAAATCCCTGAGTGTTGGGTGGCTTCAAAAATGCATAGTGATTTTTTAAATTAACAATAAATTTTCTTTAACGTCAGTGGATGTACCTCTTTAAAATAAATTGTTAGCGTTATAATTCTTGTACTATGAATTTTTTACAGATATCTAAGACCCTTTTAAAGCTTTTTTTAAAACCCTTGAGTGCTGGGTGGCTTTGAAAATCCATAGTGAATTTTTAAAATAACAATAAAAATTTTTTTTACGTCAGTGGATGTACTACTTTAAAATAAATTGTTAGCGTTATAATTGTTGAACTATGAATTTTCTACGGATACCTAAGACCCTTCTAAAGCTTCTCTTAAAATCCCTGATTGTTGGGTGGCTTCAAAAATGCATAGTGAATTTTAAAATTAACAATATTTTTTTTAACGTCAGTGGATGAACCCCCTTAAAATAAATTGTTAGCGTTATAATTATTTAACTATGAGTATTTTACAGAAACATAAGACACTTTTAAAGCTTCTCTTAAAATCCCTGAGTGTTTGGTGGATTCAAAAATGCATAGTGAATTTTTAAATTAACAATAAAAATTTTTTTAACGTCAGTGAATGTACCCCTTTAAAATAAATTGTTAGCGTTATAATTGTTGAACTATGAATTTTTTTGCAGTTACCTAAGACACTTTTAAAGCTTCTCTTAAAATCCCTGAGTGCTGGGTGGCTTTGAAAATGCATACTGAATTTTCAAATTAACAATAATTTTTTTTTAACGTCAGTGGATGTACTCTTTAAAATAAATTGTTAGCGTTATAATTGTTGAACTATGAATTTTTTTGCAGTTACCTAAGACACTTTTAAAGCTTCTCTTAAAATTCCTGAGTGCTGGGTGGATTCAAAAATGCATAGTCAATTTTTAAATTTACAATAAAATTTTTTTTACGTCAGTGGATATACCCCTTTAAAATAAATTGTTAGCGTTATTATTGTTGTACTATGAATTTTTTATCGATACCCAAGACACTTTTAAAGCTTCTCTTAAAATGCCTGAGTGCTGGGTGGCTTTGAAAATGCATACTGAATTTTCAAATTAACAATAATTTTTTTTTTAACGTCAGTGGATGTATTCTTTAAAATAAATTGTTAGCGTTATAATTGTTGAACTATAAATTTTTTGCAGTTACCTAAGACACTTTTAAAGCCTCTCTTAAAATCCCTGAGTACTGGGTGGCTTCGAAAATGCATAGTGAATTTTTAAAATAACAGTAAATTTTTTTTTAACGTCAGGGGATGTACCCCTTTAGTATAAATTGTTAGCCTAATAACTGTTGAACTATGAATTTTTTACAGATACCTAAGACACTTTTAAAGCTTCTTTTAAAATGCCTGAGTGCTGGGTGGATTCGAAAATGCATAGTCAATTTTTAAATTTACAATAAAAATTTTTTTTACGTCAGTGGATATACCCCTTTAGAATAAATTGTTAGCGTTATTATTGTTGTACTATGAATTTTTTACAGATACTCAAGACACTTTTGAAGCTTCTCTTAAAATACCTGAGTGCTGGGTGGCTTTAAAAATGCATAGTGAATTTTAAAATTAACAATAAAAGAATTTTTTAACATCAGTGGTTATACCCCTTTAAAATTAATTGTTAGCGTTGTGATTATTGAACTATAAATTTTTTTGCAGATACCCAAGACATTTCTAAAGCTTCTCTTAAAATCTCTGATTGCTGGGTGGCTTTCAAAATCCATGGTGAATTTTTAAATTAACAAAAATTTTTTCTTAAAGTCAGTGGATGTACCCCTTTAAAATAAATTGTTAGCGTTATAATTGCTGAACTGTGAACTTTTTGCAGATACCGAAGACTCCTTTAAAATTTTTTTTCACGTCAGTGGATGTACCCCTTTAAAACAATTTCTTAGCGTTATTATTGTTGTACTGTGAATTTTTTGCAGATACCTAAGACACTTTCAAAGCTTCTCTTAAAGTTCCTGAGTGCTGGGTAGCTTCTAAAATGCATAGTGATTTTTTAAATTACCAATAAAAATTTTTGTTAACATCAGTGGATATACCCCTTTAAAATAAATGGTTAGCGTTATAATTGTTGAACTATGAATTTTTTACAGATATCTAAGACACTTTTAAAGCTTCTCTTAAAATCCCTGAGTGCTGGATGGCTTTGAAAATGCATAGTGAATTTTGAAATTAACAATAAAAAAATTTTTAAACGTCAGTGGATATATCCCTTTAAAATAAATTGTTAGCGTTATATTTGTTGAACTATGAATTTTTTACAGACACCTGAGACCCTTTTAAAGCTTCTCTTAAAATCCCTGAGTGTTGGGTGGCTTCAAAAATGCATAGTGATTTTTTAAATTAACAATAAATTTTCTTTAACGTCAGTGGATGTACCTCTTTAAAATAAATTGTTAGCGTTATAATTCTTGTACTATGAATTTTTTACAGATATCTAAGACCCTTTTAAAGCATTTTTTAAAACCCTTGAGTGCTGGGTGGCTTTGAAAATCCATAGTGAATTTTTAAAATAACAATAAAAATTTTTTTTACGTCAGTGGATGTACTACTTTAAAATAAATTGTTAGCGTTATAATTGTTGAACTATGCATTTTCTACGGATACCTAAGACCCTTCTAAAGCTTCTCTTAAAATCCCTGATTGTTGGGTGGCTTCAAAAATGCATAGTGAATTTTTAAATTAACAATAAATTTTTTTTAACGTCAGTGGATGAACCCCCTTAAAATAAATTGTTAGCGTTATAATTATTTAACTATGAGTATTTTACAGAAACATAAGACACTTTTAAAGCTTCTCTTGAAATCCCTGAGTGTTTGGTGGATTCAAAAATGCATAGTGAATTTTTAAATTAACAATAAAAATTTTTTTAGCGTCAGTGGATGTACCCCTTTAAAATAAATTGTTAGCGTTACAATTGTTGAACTATGAATTTTTTTGCAGTTACCTAAGACACTTTTAAAGCTTCTCGTAAAATCCCTGAGTGCTGGGTGGCTTTGAAAATGCATACTGAATTTTCAAATTAACAATAATTTTTTTTTAACGTCAGTGGATGTACTCTTTAAAATAAATTGTTAGCGTTATAATTGTTGAACTATGAATTCTTTTGCAGTTACCTAAGACACTTTCAAAGCTTCTCTTAAAGTTCCTGAGTGCTGGGTAGCTTCTAAAATGCATAGTGATTTTTTAAATTACCAATAAAAATTTTTGTTAACATCAGTGGATATACCCCTTTAAAATAAATGGTTAGCGTTATAATTGTTGAACTATGAATTTTTTACAGATATCTAAGACACTTTTAAAGCTTCTCTTAAAATCCCTGAGTGCTGGATGGCTTTGAAAATGCATAGTGAATTTTGAAATTAACAATAAAAAAATTTTTAAACGTCAGTGGATATATCCCTTTAAAATAAATTGTTAGCGTTATATTTGTTGAACTATGAATTTTTTACAGATACCTGAGACCCTTTTAAAGCTTCTCTTAAAATCCCTGAGTGTTGGGTGGCTTCAAAAATGCATAGTGATTTTTTAAATTAACAATAAATTTTCTTTAACGTCAGTGGATGTACCTCTTTAAAATAAATTGTTAGCGTTATAATTCTTGTACTATGAATTTTTTACAGATATCTAAGACCCTTTTAAAGCTTTTTTTAAAACCCTTGAGTGCTGGGTGGCTTTGAAAATCCATAGTGAATTTTTAAAATAACAATAAAAATTTTTTTTACGTCAGTGGATGTACTACTTTAAAATAAATTGTTAGCGTTATAATTTTTGAACTATGAATTTTCTACGGATACCTAAGACCCTTCTAAAGCTTCTCTTAAAATCCCTGATTGTTGGGTGGCTTCAAAAATGCATAGTGAATTTTTAAATTAACAATAAGTTTTTTTTAACGTCAGTGGATGAACCCCCTTAAAATAAATTGTTAGCGTTATAATTATTTAACTATGAGTATTTTACAGAAACATAAGACACTTTTAAAGCTTCTCTTAAAATCCCTGAGTGTTTGGTGGATTCAAAAATGCATCGTGAATTTTTAAATTAACAATAAAAATTTTTTTAACGTCAGTGGATGTACCCCTTTAAAATAAATTGTTAGCGTTATAATTGTTGAACTATGAATTTTTTTGCAGTTACCTAAGACACTTTTAAAGCTTCTCTTAAAATCCCTGAGTGCTGGGTGGCTTTGAAAATGCATACTGAATTTTCAAATTAACAATAATTTTTTTTTAACGTCAGTGGATGTACTCTTTAAAATAAATTGTTAGCGTTATAATTGTTGAACTATGAATTTTTTTGCAGTTACCTAAGACACTTTTAAAGCTTCTCTTAAAATTCCTGAGTGCTGGGTGGATTCAAAAATGCATAGTCAATTTTTAAATTTACAATAAAATTTTTTTTACGTCAGTGGATATACCCCTTTAAAATAAATTGTTAGCGTTATTATTGTTGTACTATGAATTTTTTGTCGATACCCAAGACACTTTTAAAGCTTCTCTTAAAATGCCTGAGTGCTGGGTGGCTTTGAAAATGCATAGTGAATTTTAAAATTAACAATAAAAGAATTTTTTAACATCAGTGGTTATACCTCTTTAAAATTAACTGTTAGCGTTATGATTATTGAACTATAAATTTTTTGCAGATACCTAAGACACTTTCAAAGATTTTATTAAAATCTTTGAGGGCTTTATGGCTTTGAAAATCCATAGTGAATTTTTAAATTAACAATAAATTTTTTTTCACGTCATTGGATATACCCCTTTAAAATAAATTGTTCGCGTTATAATTGTTGAACTATGAATATTTTACAGAGAAATAAGACACTTTTAAAGCTTCTCTTAAAATCCCTGAGTGCTGGGTGGCTTCAAAAATGCATAGTGGATTTTGAAATTAACAATAAAAATTTTTTTAACGTCAGTGGATATACCCCTTTAAAATAAATTGTACGCGTTATAATTGTTGGACTATGAATATTTTACAGAGACATAAGACTCTTTTAAAGCTTCTCTTAAAATCCCTGAGTGCTGGGTGGCTTTGAAAATCCATAGTGAATTTTTAAGTTAACAATAAAAAAATTTTTTAACGTCATTGGATGTACCCCATTAAAATAAATTGTTAGCGTTATAATTGTTAAACTATGAATTTTTTACAGATACCTAAGACACTTTTAAAGTTTCTCTTAAAATTCCTGAATGCTGGGTAGCTTCTAAAATTATTAGTGAATTATTAAATTAACAATAAAATTTTTTTAACATCAGTTGATGTACCTCCTTAAAATAAATTGTTAGCGTTATAATTGTTGTACTATGAATTTTTTACAAATATCCAAGACGCTTTTAAAGCTTCTCTTAAAATCCCTGAGTGCTGGGTGGCTTCAAAAATGCATAGTGGATTTTGAAATTAACAATAAAAATTTTTTTAACGTCAGTGGATATACCCCTTTAAAATAAATTGTAAGCGTTATAATTGTTGAACTATGAATTTTTACAAATATCTAAGACACTTTTAAAGCTTCTCTTAAAATCCCTGAGTGCTGGGTGGCTTCGAAAATGCATAGTGAATTTTTAAATTAACAATAAAATTTTTTTTATCGTCAGTGGATTTACTCGAGTAAATAAATTGTTAACGATATAATTGTTAAACCATTAATTTTTCTGCGGATACCTAAGACCCTTTTAAAGCTTCTCTTAAAATCCCTGAGTGCTGGGTGGCTTCGAAAATGCATAGTGATTTTTTAAATTAACAATAAATTTTTTTTTAACATCAGTGGATGTACCTCTTTAAAATAAATTGTTAGCATTATAATTCTTGTACTATGAATTTTTTACAGATATCTAAGACCCTTTTAAAGCTTTTCTTAAAATTCCTGAGTGCTGGGTGGCTTTGAAAATCCATAGTGAATTTTTAAAATAACATTAAAAATTTTTTTTACGTCAGTGGATGTACTACTTTAAAATAAATTGTTAGCGTTATAATTGTTGAACTATGAATTTTTTACGGATACCTAAGACCCTTTTAAAGCTTCTCTTAAAATCCCTGAGTGTTGGGTGGCTTCAAAAATGCATAGTGAATTTTTAAATTAACAATAATTTTTTTTTAACGTCAGTGGATGTACCCCTTTAAAATAAATTGTTAGCATTATAATTGTTGAACTATGAATTTTTCGCAGATACCTAAGACCCTTTTAAAGCTTCTCTTAAAATCCCCGAGTGCTGGGTGGCTTTGAAAATCCATAGTAAATTTTTAAATTAACAATAAAAAATTTTCTTAACGTCAGTGGATGTATCCCTTTAAAATAAATTGTTAGCGTTATAATTGTTGTACTATGAATTTTTTACAGATATCTAAGACACTTTTAAAGCTTTTCTTACAATCCCTGAGTGCTGGGGGAATTCGAAAATGCATAGTCAACATATAAATTGTTAGCGTAATAATTGTTGAACTATGAATTTTTTACAGATACTTAAGACATTTTTAAAGCTTCTCTTAAAATCCCTGGGTGCTGGATGGCTTCGAAAATGAATAGAGAATTTTTAAATTAACAATAATTTTTTTTTTAACGTCAGTGTATGTACCCCTTTAAAATAAATTGTTAGCGTTGTAATTGTTAAACTATGAATTCTTTGCAGGTACCCAAGATATTTTTAAAGCTTCTCTTAAAATCCCTGATTGCTGGGTGGCTTCGAAAATCAATACTGAATTTTTAAATTTACAATAATTTTTTTTTAACGTCAGTGGATGTACCCCTTTAAAATAAATTGTTAGCGTTATAATTGTTGAACTATGAATTTTTCGCAGATACCTAAGACTCTTTTAAAGCTTCTCTTAAAATCTATGAGTGCTGGGTGGCTTTAAAAATGCATAGTGAATTTTTAAATTAACAATAAATTTTTTCTTAACGTCAGTGGAAGTTCCCCTTTAAAATAAATTTTTAGCTTTATAATTGTTGAACTATGAATTTTTTTCAGATACCTAAGACACTTTTAAAGCTTCTTTTAAAATCCCTGAGTGCTGGGTGGATTCAAAAATGCATAGTCAATTTTTAAATTTACAATAAAAATTTTTTTTACGTCAGTGGATATAGCCCTTTTAAAATAAATTGTTAGCGTTATTATTGTTGTACTATGAATTTTTTGCAGATACACAAGAAACTTCTAAAGCTTCTCTTGAAATACCTGAGTGCTGGGTTCACGTCAGTGGATGTACCCCTTTAAAATAAATTGTTAGCGTTATAATTGTTGAACTATGAATTTTCTGCAGATACCTAAGACACTTTTAAAGCTTTTATTAAAATCTTTGAGTGCTGGATGGCTTTGAAAATCCATAGTGAATTTTTAAGTTAACAATAAAAATTTTTTTTAACGTCAGTGGATGTACCCCATTAAAATAAATTGTTAGCGTTATAATTGTTAAACTATGAATTTTTGCAGATACCTAAGACACTTTTAAAGCTTGTCTTAAAATCCCTGAGTGCTGGGTGGATTCAAAAATGCATAGTGAATTTTTAAATTAAGTATGAAAATTTTTTTTAACGTCTGTGGATGTACCCCTTTAAAATAAATTGTTAGCGCTACAACTGTTGAACTATGAATTTTTTACGGATACCTAAGACCCTTTTAAAGCTTCTCTTAAAATCCCTGAGTGTTGGGTGGCTTCAAAAATGCATAGTGAATTTTTAAATTAACAATAAATTTTTTTTAACGTCTGTGGATGAACCCCCTTAAAATAAATTGTTAGCGTTATAATTATTTAACTATGAGTATTTTACAGAAACATAAGACACTTTTAAAGCTTCTCTTAAAATCTCTGAGTGTTGGGTGGATTCAAAAATGCATAGTGAATTTTTAAATTAACAATAAAAATTTTTTTTAACGGCAGTGGATGTACCCCTTTAAAATAAATTTTTAGCGTTATAATTGTTGAACTATGAATTTTTTGCAGATACCTAAGACTCTTTTAAAGCTTCTCTTAAAATCCCTGAGTGCTGGGTGGATTCGAAAATGCATAGTGAATTTTTAAATTAACAATAAATGTTTTTTAACATCAGTGGATGTACCCCTTTAAAATAAATTGTTAGCGTTATAATTGCTGATCTATGAATATTTTGCAAATACTTAAGACATTTTTAAAGCTTCTCTTGAAAACCCTGAGTGCTGGGTGGCTTCAAAAATGCATAGTGAATTTTTAAATTAACAATAATTTTTTTTAACTTCAGTGGAGTTGCCCCATTAAAATAAAATGTTAGCGTTATAATTGTTGAACTTTGAATTTTTTGCAGATACCTAAGACACTTTTAAAGCTTCTCTTAAAATCCCTGAGTTCTGGGTGGCTTCAAAAGTGCATAGTGAATTTTTAAATGAACAATAAAAGATTTTTTCACGTCAGTGGATGAACCCCCTTAAAATAAATTGTTGGCGTTATAATTATTTAACTATGAGTATTTTACAGAAACATAAGACACTTTTAAAGCTTTTCTTAAAATCTCTGAGTGTTGGGTGGATTCAAAAATGCATAGTGAATTTTTAAATTAACAATAAAAATTTTTTTTAACGGCAGTGGATGTACCCCTTTAAAATAAATTTTTAGCGTTATAATTGTTGAACTATGAATTTTTTGCAGATACCTAAGACTTTTTTAAAGCTTCTCTTAAAATCCCTGAGTGCTGTGTGAATTTTTAAACTAACAATAAAAGTTTTTTAACGTCAGTGGATATACCCCTTTAAAATAAATTGTTAGCGTTATAATTGCTGATCTATGAATATTTTGCAAATACTTAAGACATTTTCAAAGCTTCTCTTGAAAAACCTGAGTGCTGGGTGACTTCAAAAATGCATAGTGAATTTTTAAATTAACAATAATTTTTTTTACGTCAGTGGAGTTGCCCCATTAAAATAAAATGTTAGCGTTATAATTGTTGAAATTTGAATTTTTTGCAGTTACCTAAGACACTTTTAAAACTTCTCTTAAAATCCCTGAGTTCTGGGTGGCTTCGAAAGTGCATAGTGAATTTTTAAATGAACAATAAAAAATTTTTTTAACCTCAGTGGATGTACCCCTTTAAAATAGTGAATTTTTAAATTTAAAATAAATTTTCTTTATCATCAGTGGTATTCCTTAAAAAAAATTGTTAGCGTTATAACTGTTAAACTATAAATTTTTTACAGATACCTAAAATAATTCTAAAGCTTCTCTTAAAATCCCTGAGTGTTGGGTGTCCTTGAAAATGCATAGTGAACTTTAATATAACAAAAAATTTTTTTTTAACGTCAGTGGATATACACCCTTAAAATAAATTCTTTGCGCTATAATTGTCGAACTATGAATTTTTTACAGATACCCAAAACTATTTTAAAGCTTCTCCTAAAATCCCTGGGTTCTGAGTGTCCTTAAAAATGCATAGTGAATTTTAAAATTACAAGAAAATTTCTTTTTTAATGTCGGTGGATGTACACCCTTAAAATAAATTGTTAGCGTTATAATTGTTGAACTATGAATTTTTTTTTGCAGATACCTAAGACTCTTTTAAAGCTTCTCTTAAAATCCCTGAGTGCTTTGTGGCTTTGAAAATGCATAGTGAATTTTTAAATTAACAATAAATTTTTTCAACGTCAGTGGATGTACCCCTTTAAAATAAATTGTTAGCGTCATAATTGTTGAACTATGAATTTTTTGCAGGTATCTAAGACACTTTTAAATCTTCTCTTAAAATCCCTGAGTGCTGGGTGGCTTCAAAAATCCATGGTGAATTTTTAAATTAAAAATAAAATTTTTTTTCACGTCAGTGGAAGTACCCTTTTAAAATAAATTGTTAGCGTTACAATTGTTGAACCATAAAATTTTTGCAGATACCTAAGATACTTCTAAAGCTTCTCTTAAAATCTCTGAGTGCTGGGTGGCTTCAAAAATGCATAGTGAATTTTTAAATTAACAATAAATTTTTTTAACGTCAGTGGATGTACCCTTTTAAAATAAATTGTTAGCGTTACAATTGTTGAACTATAAAATTTTTGCAGATACCTAAGATACTTCTAAAGCTTCTCTTAAAATCCCTGAGTGCTGGGTGGCTTCAAAAATGCATAGTGAATTTTTAAATTAACAATAAATTTTTTTAACGTCAGTGGATGTACCCCTTTAAAATAAATTGTTAGCGTCATAATTGTTGAACTATGAATTTTTTGCAGATACCTAAGACACTTTTAAAGCTTCTTTTAAAATTCCTGAGTGCTGGGTAGCTTCTAAAATTCATAGTGAATTATTAAATTAACAATAAATAATTTTTTTAACGTCAGTGGATATACCCCTTTAAAATAAATTGTTAGCGTTATAATTGTTGAACTATGAATCTTTTACAGAGACCTAAGACACTTTTAAAGCTTCTCTTAAAATCCCTGAGTGCTGGGTGGCTTCAAAAATGCATAGTGAATTTTTAAATTTACAATAAAATTTTTTTTACGTCAGTGGATATACCCCTTTTAAATAAATTGTTAGCGTTATTATTGTTGTACTTTGAATTTTTTACAGATACCCAAGACACTTTTAAAGCTTCTCTTAAAATACCTGAGTGCTGGGTGGCTTTGAAAATGCATAGTGAATTTCAAAATTAACCATGAAAGAATTTTTTAACATCAGTGGATATACCCCTTTAAAATTAATTGTTAGCGTTATGATTATTGATCTATAAATTTTTTGCAGATAACCAAGATATTTCTAAAGCTTCTCTTAAAATCTCTGAATGCTGGATCGCTTTGAAAATCCATGGTGAATTTTTGAATTAACAAAAAAATTTTTTTTTCACGTCAGTGGATGTACCTTTTTAAAATAAATTGTTAGCGTTATATTTGTTGAACTATGAATTTTTTTGCTGAAATCTAAGACACTTTTAAAGCTTTTCTTAAAATCCCTGAGTGCTGGGTGGCTCCGAAAATGCATAGTGGATTTTTAAATTAACAATAAAATTTTTTTTAACGTCAATGGATTTACCCCTTTCAAATAAATTGTTAGCGTAATAATTGTTGAACTATGAATTTTTTACAGATACTTAAGACATTTCTAAAGCTTCTCTTAAAATTCCTGGGTGCTGGATGGCTTCGAAAATGAATAGAGAATTTTTAAATTAAAAATAAATTTTTTTTTTACTTCAGTTTAGGTACCCCTTTAAAATAAATTGTTGGCGTTATAATTGTTGAACTATGAATTTTTTGCAGATACCTAAGACTCTTTTAAAGCTTCTCTTAAAATCCCTGAGCGCTGGATATCTTTGAAAATCCATAGTGAATTTTCAAATTAACAATAAAATTTTTTTTCACGTCAGTGGATGCACCCCTTTAAAATAAATTTTTAGCTTTATAATTGTTGTACTATGAATTTTTTACAGATATCTAAGACACTTTTAAAGCTTCTCTTAAAATCCCTGAGTGCCGTGTGGATTCGAAAATGCATAGTGAATTTTTAAAATAACAATAAAAGTTTTTTAACATCAGTGGATGTACCCCTTTAAAATAAATTGTTAGCGTTATAATTGCTGATCTATGAATATTTTGCAAATACTTAAAACATTTTTAAAGCTTCTCTTGAAAACCCTGAGTGCTGAGCGGCTTCAAAAATGCATAGTGAATTTTTAAAATAACAATAAAAGTTTTTTAACATCAGTGGATGTACCCCTTTAAAATAAATTGTTAGCGTTATAATTGCTGATCTATGAATATTTTGCAAATACTTAAAATATTTTTAAAGCTTCTCTTGAAAACCCTGAGTGCTGGGCGGCTTCAAAAATGCATAGTGAATTTTTAAATTAACAATAATTTTTTTTAACGTCAGTGGAGTTGCACCATTAAAATAAAATGTTAGCGGTATAATTGTTGAATTTTGAATTTTTTGCAGATACCTAAGACACTTTTAAAGCTTCTCTTAAAATCCCTGAGTTCTGGGTTTCTTCGAAAGTGCATAGTGAATTTTTAAATTAACAAAAAAAAATTTTTTTAATGTCAGTGGATGTACACCTTTAAATAAATTGTTAGCGTTATAATTGTTGTACCATGAATTTTTCACAGATACTTAAGACACTTTTAAATCTTCTCTTAAAATCTTTGAGTGCTGGGTGGCTTTGAAAATCCATCGTGAATTTTTAAATTAGCAAAAAAAATTTTTTAACGTCAGTGGATGTACCCCTTTGAAATAAATTGTTAGCGTTATAATTGTTGAACTATGAATTTCTTGCAGCTATTTAAGATACTTTTAAAGCTTCTCTCAAAATCCCTGAGTGCTGGGTGGCTTCAAAAATCCATAGTGATTTTTAAATTAACAATAAAATTTTTTTTTACGTCAGTGGATATTCCCCTTTAAAATAAATTGTTAGCGTTATAATTGATGAACTATGAAATTTTTACAGATACCTAAGACACTTTTAAAGCTTCTTTTAAAATCCCAGAGTGCTGGGTATCTTCAAAAATGCATAGTGAATTTTTAGATTAACAAAAAAAAATTTTTTAACTTCAGTGGATGTACCTTTTTAAAATAAAATTTTAGCGTTATAATTGTTGTATTATGAATTTTTCACAGATATCTGAGACACATTTAAAGCTTCCTTTAAAATGCCTGAGTGCTGGGTGGCTTCGAAAATGCATAGTGAATTTTTAAATTAACAAAAAAAAATTTTTTTAACGTCAGTGGATTTACACCTTTAAATAAATTGTTAGCGTTATAATTGTTGTACCATGAATTTTTCACAGATACTTAAGACTCTTTTAAAGCTTCTCTTAAAATCCCTGAGTGTTGGGTGGCTTCGAAAATCCATAGTGAATTTTTAAATTAACAATAAATTTTTTTTTAACGTCAATGGATGTACCCCTTTAAAATAAATTGTTAGCGTTATAATTGTTGTACTATGAATTTTTCACAAATACTTAAGACACTTTTAAATCTTCTCTTAAAATCTTTGAGTGCTGGATGGCTTTGAAAATCCATCGTGAATTTTTAAATTAGCAAAAAAAATTTTTTTACGTCAGTGGATGTACCCCTTTAAAATAAATTTTTAGCGTTATAATTGTTGAACTATGAATTTCTTGCAGGTATTTAAGATACTTTTAAAGCTTCTCTTAAAATCCCTGAGTGCTGGGTGGCTTCGAAATTGCATAGTGAATTTTTAAATTAACAATAAAATTTTTTTTTAAAGTCAGTGGATATTCCCCTTTAACATAAATTGTTAGCGTTATAATAGTTGAACTGTGAATCCTCTACATACACCTAAGACACTTCTAAAGCTTCTCTTGAAATCTCTGAGTGCTGGGTGGCTTTGAAAATGCATAGTGAATTTTTAAATTAACAAAAAAAAAATTTTTAACGTCAGTGGATGTACCCCTTTAAAATAAATTTTTAGCGTTATAATTGTTGTACTATGAATTTTTCGCAGATACCTAAGACACCCTTAAAGCTTCTCTTAAAATGCCTGAGTGCTGGGTTGCTTTGAAAATCCATAGTGAATTTTTAAATTAACAAAAAAAATTTTTTTAACGTCAGTGGATGTACCCCTTTAAAATAAATTGTTAGCGTTATAATTGTTGTTCTATGAATTTTTTGCATTTACTTGAGATACTTCTAAAGCTTCTCTTAAAATCCCTGAGAGCTGGGCGTCTTCAAAAATCCATAGTGAATTTTTAAATTAACAATAAAAAATTTTTTAACGTCAGTGGATGTAACCCTTTAAAATAAATTGTTAGCGTTATAATTGTTGTACTATGAATTTTTCACAGATACCTAAGACACCTTTAAATCTTCTCTTGAAATCCCTGAGTGCTGGGAAGCTTTGAAAATCCATAGTGAATTTCTAAATTAACAAAAAAAATTTTTTTTAACATAAGTGGATGTACCTCTTTAAAATAAATTGTTAGCGTTATAATTGTTGTACCATGAATTTTTCGCAGATACCTAAGACACTTTTAAAGCTTCTTTTAAAATCTCTGAGTGCTGGGTGGCTTCGAAAATGCATAGTGAATTTTTAAATTAACAAAAAAAAATTTTTAACGTCAGTGGATGTTCAACTTTAAAATAAATTGTTAGCGTTATAATTGTTGAACTATGAATTTTTTGCAGATACCCAAGACACTTGTAACGCTTCTCTTAAAATCATTGAGAGCTGGGTGGCTTCGAAAATGCATAGTGAATTTTTAAATTAACAAAAAAAAATTTTTTTAACGTCAGTGGATTTACACCTTTAAATAAATTGTTAGCGTTATAATTGTTGTACCATGAATTTTTCACAGATACTTAAGACTCTTTTAAAGCTTCTCTTAAAATCTTTGAGTGCTGGATGGCTTTGAAAATCCATCGTGAATTTTTAAATTAGCAAAAAAAATTTTTTTACGTCAGTGGATGTACCCCTTTAAAATAAATTTTTAGCGTTATAATTGTTGAACTATGAATTTTTTTGCAGTTACCTAAGACACTTTTAAAGCTTCTCTTAAAATCCCTGAGTGCTGGGTGGCTTTGAAAATGCATACTGAATTTTCAAATTAACAATAATTTTTTTTTAACGTCAGTGGATGTACTCTTTAAAATAAATTGTTAGCGTTATAATTGTTGAACTATGAATTTTTTGCAGATACCTAAGATACTTTTAAAGCTTCTCTTAAAATCCTTGAGTGCTGGGTGGCTTCGAAAATGCATAGTGAATTTTTAAATTAACAATAAAAAAATTTTTTAACGTCAGTGGATATTCCCTTTTAAAATAAATTGTTAGGGTTTTAATTGTTGAACTATGAATTTTTCACAGATACCTAAGATGCCTTTAAAGCTTCTCTTAAAATCCCTGAGTGCTGGGTGGCTTCAAAAATGCATAGTGTATTTTTAAATTAACAAAAAAAATTTTTTTAATGTCAGTGGGTATTCCCCTTTAAAATAAATTGTTAGCGTTATAATTGTTGAACTATGAATTTTTTACAGATACCTAAGATACTTTTAAAGCTTCTCTTAAAATCTCTGAGTGCTGGGTGGCTTTAAAAATCCATAGTGAATTTTTAAATTAACAAAAAAAATCTTGTAACGTCAGTGGATGTACCCCTTTAAAATAAATTGTTAGCGTTATAATTGTTGTACTATGAATTTTTCACAGATACTTAAGACACTTTTAAAGCTTCTCTTAAAATCCCTGAGTGCTGGGTGGCTTTGAAAATCCATAGTGAATTTTTAAATTACCAAAAAAATTTTCTTAACGTCAGTGGATGTACCCCTTTAAAATAAATTGTTAGCGTTATAATTGTTGAACTTTGAATTTTTTACAGATATTTATGATGCTTTTAAAGCTTCTCTTAAAATCCCTGAGTGCTGGGTGGCTTCGAAAATGCATAGTGAATTTTTAAATTAACAATAAAAATTTTTTTTAACGTCAGTGGATATTCCCTTTTAAAATAAATTGTTAGGGTTTTAATTGTTGAACTATGAATATTTCACAGATACCTAGGATACCTTTAAAGCTTCTCTTAAAATCCCTGAGTGCTGTGTGGCTTCGAAAATGCATAGTGAATTTTTAAATTAACAATAAAAAATTTTTTTAAAGTCGGTGGATATTCCCCTTTAAAATAAATTGTTAGCGTTATAATTGTTGAACTATTAATTTTTTACAGATACCTAAGATACTTTTAAAGCTTCTCTTAAAATCTCTGAGTGCTGGGTGGCTTTGAAAATCCATAGTGAATTTTTAAATTAACAATAAAAAAATTTTTTAACGTCAGTGGATGTACCTCTTTAAAATAAAATGTTAACGTTATAATTGTTAAACTATGAATTTTTTACAGATATCTAAGACACTTTTAAAGCTTTTGTTAAAATCCCTGAGTGATGGGTGGCTTCGAAAATGCATAGTGAATTTTCAAATTAACAATAAATTATTTTTTTTCACGTCAGTGGATGTACCCCTTTAAAATAAAATGTTAGCGTTATAATTGTTGAACTACGAATTTTTTGCAGATACCTAAGACACCTTTAAAGCTTTTCTCAAAATCCCTGAGTGCTGAGTGGCTTCGAAATTGCATAGTGAATTTTTAAATTAACTATAAAAAATTTTTTTAACGTCAGTGGAAATTCCCCTTTAACATGAATTGTTAGCGTTATAATAGTTGAACTGTGAATCTTCTACAAACACCTAAGACACTTATAAAGCTTCTCTTGAAATCTCTGAGTGCTGAGTGGCTCTGAAAATCCATAGTGAATTTTTAAATTAACAATAAAAATTTTTTTAACGTCAGCGGATGTACCCCTTTAAAATAAATTGTTAGCGTTATAATTGTTGTACTATGAATTTTTCACAGATACTTAAGACACTTTTAAATCTTCTCTTAAAATCTTTGAGTGCTGGGTTTCTTTGAAAATCCATAGTGAATTTTTAAATTAACAAAAAAAATTTTTTAACGTCAGTGGATGTACCCCTTTAAAATAAATTGTTAGCGTTATAATTGTTGAACTATGAATTTTTTGCAGATACCTAAGACATTTTTAAAGATTCTCTTAAAATCCTTGAGTGCTGGGTGGCTTCAAAAATCCATAGTGAATTTTTAAATTAACAAAAAATTTTTTTTTAACGTCAGTGGATATTCCCCTTTAAAATAAATTGTTAGCGTTATAATTGTTGAACTATGAATTTTTACAGATACCTAAGACACTTCTAAAGCTTCTATTAAAATCTCTGAGTGCTGGGTGGCTTTGAAAATCCATAGTGAATTTTTAAATTAACAAAAAAAAATTTTTTTAACGTCTGTGGATGTACCCCTTTAAAATAAATTGTTAGCTTTATAATTGTTGAACTATAAATTTTTTACAGATAGCTAAAACACTTTTAAAGCTTTTCATAATATCTCTGAGTGCTGGGTGGCTTCAAAAATGCATACTGAATTTTTAAATTAACAAAAAAATTTTTTTAACATCAGTGGATTTACCCCTTAAAATAAATTTTTAGCGTTATAATTGTTGTACTATGAATTTTTCACAGATACTTAAGACACTTTTAAAGCTTCTCTTAAAATCCCTGAGTGCTGGGTGGCTTTGAAAATCCATAGTGAATTTTTAAATTAACAAAAAATTTTTTTTAACGGCAGTGGATGTTCCCCTTTAAAATAAATTGTTAGCGTAATAATTGTTGAACTATGAATTTTTTGCAGATATTTAAGATGCTTTTAAAGCTTCTCTTAAAATCCCTGAGTGCTGGGTGGCTTCGAAAATTCATAGTGAATTTTTAAATTAACAATAAAAAAATTTTTTCACGTCAGTGGATGTACCCTTTTAAACTAAATTGTTAGCGTTATAATTGTTGAACTATGAATTTTTTACAGCTATCTAAGACACGATTAAGGCTTCTCCTAAAATTCCTGAGTGCTGGGTAGCTTCTAAAATGCATTGTGAATTATTAAATTAACAGTAATTTTTTTTTTAACGTCAATGGATATTCCCCTTTTTAATAAATTGTTAGCGTTATAATTGTTGAACTATGAATTTTTTACAGATACCTAAGACACTTCTAAAGCTTCTCTTAAAATATCTGAGAGCTGGGTGGCTTTGAAAATCCATAGTGAATTTTTAAATTAACAAAAAAAAATTTTTTTAACGTCAGTGGATGTACTCCTTTAAAATAAATTGTTAGCGTTATAATTGTTATAGTATGAATTTTTCGCATTTACTTAAGACACTTTTAAAGCTTCTCTTAAAATCTCTGAGTGCTGGGCGTCTTCAAAAATCCATAGTGAATTTTTAAATTATCAATGAAAATTTTTTTTAACGTCAGTGGATATACCCCTTTAAAATAAATTGTTAGCGTTAAAATTGTTATACCATGAATTTTTCACAGATATCTAAGACACTTTTAAAGTTTCTCTTAAAATCTCTGAGTGCTGGGTAGCTTCAAAAACCCATAGTGAATTTTTAAATTAACAATAAAAAATTTTTTTAACGTCAATGGATGTACCTCTTTAAAATAAATTATTAACTTTATAATTGTTAAACTATGAATCTTCTACAGATATCTAAGACACTTTTAAAGCTTCTGTTAAGATCCCTGAGTGCTGGGTGGCTTTGAAAATCCATAGTGAATTTTTAAATTAACAACAAAATTTTTTTAACGTCAGTGGTTATACCCCTTTAAAATAAATTGTTAGTGTTATAATTGTTGAACTATGAATTTTTCGCAGATACCCAAGACACTTTTAAAGCTTCTTTTAAAATCCCTGAGTGCTGGGTAGCTTCAAAAAGCCATAGTAAATTTTTAAATTGACAATAAAAATTTTTTTTAACGTCAGTGGATGTACCTTTTTAAAATAAATTGTTAACGTTATAATTGTTGAACTATGAATTTTTTACAGATATCTAAGACACTTCTAAAGCTTCTCTTAAAATTCCTGTGTGCTGGGTGGCTTCGAAAATGCATAGTGAATTTTCAAATTAACAATAAATTTTTTTTTCACGTCAGTGGATGTACCCATTTAAAATAAAATGTTAGCGTTATAATTGTTGAACTACGAATTTTTTGCAGATACCTAAGACACCTTTAAAGCTTTTCTCAAAATCCCTGAGGGCTGGGTGGCTTCGAAATTGCATAGTGAATTTTTAAATTAACCATAAAAAATTTTTTTAACGTCAGTGTATATTCCCCTTTAACATAAATTGTTAGCGTTATAATAGTTGAACTGTGAATCTTCTACAGACACCTAAGACACTTCTAAAGCTTCTCTTAAAATCCCTGAGTGCTGGGTGGCTTCAAAAAGCCATAGTGAATTTTTAAATTGACAATAAAAAATTTTTTCATCGTCAGTGGATTTACCCCTTGAAAATAAATTTTTAGCGTCATAATTGTTATACTATGAATTTTTCACAGATACCTAAGACACCTTTAAATCTTCTCTTAAAATCCCTGAGTGCTGGGTGGCTTTGAAAATCCATAGTGAATTTTTAAATTAACAAAAAAATTTTTTTTAACGTCAGTGGATGTACCCTATTAAAATAAATTGTTAGCGTTATAATTGTTGTACCATGAATTTTTTGCAGATACTTAAGACACTTTTAAAGCTTTTCTTAAAATTCCTGAGTGCTGGGTGGCTTCAAAAATGCATGGTGAATTTTTAAATAACAATAAGTTTTTTTAACGTCAGTGGATGTACCCCTTAAAAATAAATTGTTAGCGTTATAATTGTTGAACTATGAATTTTTCGCAGATACCTAAGACATTTTTAAAGCTTCCTTTAAAATCCTTGAGAGCTGGGTGTCTTCAAAAATCCATAGTGAATTTTTAAATTAACAATAAAAATTTTTTTTAACGTCAGTGGATGTAACACTTTAAAATAAATTGTTAACGTTATAATTGTTGTACTATGAATTTTTCACAAATACTTAAGACATCTTCAAAGCTTCTTTTAAAATCCCTAAGTGCTGGGTGGCTTTGAAAATTCATAGTGAATTTTTAAATTAACAAAAAAATTTTTTTTAACGTCAGTGGATGTACCCTATTAAAATAAATTGTTAGCGTTATAATTGTTGTACCATGAATTTTTTGCAGATACTTAAGACACTTTTAAAGCTTTTCTTAAAATTCCTGAGTGCTGGGTAGCTTCAAAAATGCATGGTGAATTTTTAAATAACAATAAGTTTTTTTAACGTCAGTGGATGTACCTATTAAAATAAATTGTAAGCGTTATAATTGTTGAACTATGAATTTTTTGCAGATACCTAAGAAACTTTTAAAGCTTCTCTTAAAATCCTTGAGTGCTGAGTAGCTTCGAAAATGCATAGTGAATTTTAAAATTAAGAATAAATTTTTTTTTAAAGTCAGTGGATATACCCCTTTAATATAAATTGTTAGCGTTATAGTTGTTGAACTGTGAATTTTTTGCATATACCTAGGACACTTTTAAAGCTTCCCTTAATATCCCTAAGTGCTGAGTGGCTTCAAAGAGCCATAGTGAATTTTTAAATTAACAATAAAAAATTTTTTTAACTTCAGTGGATATACCTTTTTAAAATAAATTTTTAACGTTATAATTGTTGAACTATGAATTTTTTGCAGATACCTAAGACACTTCTGAAGCTTCTCTTAAATCCCTGAGAGCTGGGTGGCTTCAGAAATGCATATTGAATTCTTAAATTAAAAATAATTTTTTTTTTAACGTCAGTGGATATTCCCATTTAAAATAAATTGTTAGCTTTATAATTGTTGAACTATGAATTTTTTACAGATACCTATACCGTTTCTAAAGCCTCTCTTAAAATCCCTGAGTGCTGGGTGGCTTCGAAAATGCATAGTGAATTTTTAAATTAACAATAAAAATTTTTTCATCGTCAGTGGATATACCCAATAAAAATAAATTGTTAGCGTTATAATTGTTGAATTATGAAATTTTTGTAGATACCTAAGACATTTCTAAAGCTTCTTTTAAAATCCCTGAGTGCTAGATTTCTTCAAAAATCCATAGTGAATTTTTAAACTAACAATAAAAAATTTTTAAACGTCAGTGGATGTACCCCTTTAAATAAATTGTTGGCGTTATAATTGTTATACTATGAATTTTTCGCAGATACCTAAGACAATTTTAAAGCTTCTCTTAAAATCCCTGAGTGCTAGATTTCTTCAAAAATCCATAGTGAATTTTTAAACTAACAATAAAAAATTTTTAAACGTCAGTGGATGTACCCCTTTAAATAAATTGTTAGCGTTATAATTGTTGAACTGTGAATTTTCTGCATATACCTAGGACACTTTTAAAGCTTCCCTTAATATTCCTAAGTGCTGAGTGGCTTCAAAAAGCCATAGTGAATTTTTAAATTAACAATAGAAAATTTTTTTAACGTCAGTGGATGTACACCTTAAAATAAATTGTTAGCGTTATAATTGTTGTACTATGAATTTTTCGCAGATACCTAAGACATTTTTAAAGCTTCCTTTAAAATCCTTGAGAGCTGGGTGTCTTCAAAAATCCATAGTGAATTTTTAAATTAACAATAAAAATTTTTTTTAACGTCAGTGGATGTAACCCTTTAAAATAAATTGTTAGCGTTATAATTGTTGTACTATGAATTTTTCACAAATACTTAAGACATCTTCAAAGCTTTTTTCAAAATCCCTAAGTGCTGGGTGGCTTTGAAAATCCATAGTGAATTTTTAAATTAACAAAAAAATTTTTTTCAACGTCAGTGGATGTACCCCATTAAAATAAATTGTTAGCGTTATAATTGTTGTGCCATGAATTTTTTGCAGATACTTAAGACACTTTTAAAGCTTTTCTTAAAATTCTTGAGTGCTGGGTGGCTTCAAAAATTCATAGTGAATTTTTAAGTTAAAAATTAAAAAATTTTTTAACGTCAGTGGATATACCCCTTTAAAATAAATTGTTAGCGTTATAATTGTTGTACTATGAATTTTTCGCAGATACCTAAGACACTTTTAAAGCTTCTCTTAAAATCTTTGAGTTCAGGAAAATAGAACCCATTCTTCATTTTACATTAGGAATGTGTATGCTGCTGGCACTCCCTCGCATAGATAACTTGTTTTTCTTGCGATCGCTCTTCACCTTCCCAAGAACTTTGAGTTCAGGAAAATAGAACCCATTCTTCATTTTACATTAGGAATGTGTATGCTGCTGGCACTCCCTCCCATAGACAACTCGTCTTTCTTGCGATCGCTCCTCACCTTCCCAAGAGCTTTGAGTTCAGGAAAATAGAACCCATCCTTCTTTTTACATTAGGAATGTGTATGCTGTTAACACTCCCTCCATAGATAACTTGTTTTTCTTGCGATCGCTCCTCACCTTCAAAAGAGCTTTGAGTTCAGAATAATAGAACCCATTCTTCATTTTACATTAGGAAAGTGTATGCTGCTGGCACTCCCTCCCATAGATAACTTGTTTTTCTTGCGATCGCTCCTTACCTTCCCAAGAGCTTTGAGTTCTGGAAAATAGAACCCATTCTTCATTTTACATTAGGAATGTGTATGCTGCTGGCACTCCCTCCTATAGATAACTTGTTTTTCTAGCCATCGCTCCTCACCTTCCCAAGAGCTTTGAGTTCAGGAAAATAGAACTCATTCTTAATTTTACATTAGGAATGTGTATGCTGCTGGCACTCCCTCCCATAGATAACTTGTTTTTCTTGCGATCGCTCCTCACCTTCCCAAGAGCTTTGAGTTCAGGAAAATAGAACCCATTCTTCGTTTTACATTAGGAATGTGTATGCTGCTGGCACTCCCTCCCATAGATAACTTGTTTTCCTTGCGATCGCACCTCACCATCCCAAGAGCTTTGAGTTCAGGAAAATAGAACCCATTCTTCATTTTACATTAGGAATGTGTATGCTGCTGGCACTCCCTCCCATAGATAACTTGTTTTTCTTGCGATCGCTCCTCACCTTCCCAACAGCTTTGAGTTCAGGAAAATGGAACCCATTCTTCATTTTACATTAGGAATGTGTATGCTGCTGGCACTCCCTCCCATAGATAACTCGTTTTTCTTGCGATGGCTCCTAACCTTCCCAAGAGCTTTGAGTTCAGGAAAATAGAACCCATTTTTCATTTTACATTAGGAATGTGTATGCTGCTGGCACTCCCTCCCATAGATAACTTGTTTTTCTTGCGATCGCTCCTCACCTTCACAAGAGCTTTGAGTTCAGGAAAATTGAATCCATTCTTCATATTACATTAGGATTGTGTATGCTGCTGGCACTCCCTCCAATATATAACTTGTTTTTCTTGCGATCGCTCCTCACCTTCCCAAGAGCTTTGTGTTCAGGAAAATAGAACCCATTCTTTATTTTACATTAGGAATGTGTATGCTGCTGGCACTCCCTCCCATAGATAAGTTGTTTTTCTTGCGATCGCTCCTCACCTTCCCAAGAGCTTTGAGTTCAGGAAAATAGAACCCATTCTTCATTTTACATTAGGAATGTGTATGCTTCTGACACTCCCTCCCATAGATAACTTGTTTTTCTTGCGATCGCTCCTCACCTAACCAAGAGCTTTGAGTTCAGGAAAATAGAACCTATTCTTCATTTTACATTAGGAATGTGTATGCTGCTGGCACTCCCTCCCATAGATAATTCGTTTTTTTTGCGATCGCTCCTCACATTCCCAAGAGCTTTGAGTTCAGGAAAATAGAACCCATTCTTCATTTTACATTAGGAATGTGTATGCTGCTGGCACTCCCTCTAATAGATAACTTGTTTTTCTTGCGATCGCTCCTCAACTTCACAAGAGCTTTGAGTTCAGGAAAATAGAACCCATTCTTCATTTTACATTAGGAATGTGTATGCTGCTGGCACTCCCTCCCATAGATAACTCGTTTTTCTTGCGATCGCTCCTCACCTTCCCAAGAGCTTTGAGTTCAGGAAAATAGAATCCATTCTTCATTTTACATTAGGATTGTGTATGCTGCTGGCACTCCCTCCCATAGATAACTTGTTTTTCTGGCGATCGCTCCTCAAATTCCCAAGAGCTTTGAGTTAAGGAAAATAGAACCCATTCTTCATTTTACATTAGGAATGTGTATGCTGCTGGCACTCCCTCCCATAGATAACTCGTTTTCCTTGCGATCGCTCCTCACCTTCCCAAGAACTTTGAGTTCAGGAAAAGAGAACCCATTCTTCATTTTACATTAGTAATGTGTATGCATCTGGCACTCCTTCCCATAGATAACTCGTTTTTCTTGCGATCGCTCCTCACCTTCCCAAGAGCTTTGAGTTCAGGAAAATAGAACCCATTTTTCACTTTAAATTAGGAATGTGTATGCTGCTGGCACTCCCTCCCATAGATAACTCGTTTTTCTTGCGATCGCTCCTCATATTCCCAAGAACTTTGAGTTCAGGAAAATAGAACCCATTCTTCATTTTACATTAGAAATGTGTATGCTGCTGGCACTCCTTCCCATAAATAACTCGTTTTTCTTGCGATCGCTCCTCACCTTCCCAAGAGCTTTGAGTTCAGGAAAATAGAACCCATTCTTCACTTTAAATTAGGAATGTGTATGCTGCTGGCACTCCATCCCATAGATAACTCGTTTTTCTTGCGATCGCTCCTCACCTTCCCATGAGCTTTGAGTTCAGGAAAATAGAACCCATCCTTCATTTTACATTAGGAATGTGTATGCTGCTGGCACTCCCTCCCATAGGTAACTTGTTTTTCTTGCGATCGCTCCTCACCTTCCCAAGAGCTTTGAGTTCAGGAAAAGAGAACCCATTCATCATTTTACATTAGGAATGTGTATGCTGCTGGCACTCCCTCCCATAGATAACTCGTTTTTCTTGCGATCGCTCCTCACTTTCCCAAGAACTTTGGATTCAGGAAAATTGAACTCATTCTTCATTTTACATTAGGAATGTGTATGCTGCTGGCACTCCCTCCCATAGGTAACTTGTTTTTCTTGCGACCGCTCCTCACCTTCCCAAGAGCTTTGAGTTCAGGAAAATAGAACCCATTCTTCATTTTACATTAGGAATGTGTATGCTGCTGGCACTCCCTCCCATAGATAACTTGTTTTTCTTGCTATCGCTCCTCACCTTCCCAAGAGCTTTGAGTTCAGGATAATAGAACCCATTCTTCATTTTACATTACGAATGTGTATGCTGCTGGCATTCCCTCCCATAGATAACTTGTTTTTCTTGCGATCGCTCCTCACCTTCCCAAAAGCTTTGAGTTCAGGAAAATAGAACCCATTCTTCATTTTACATTAGGAATGTGTATGCTGCTGGCACTCCCTCCCATAGGTAACTTGTTTTTCTTGCGATCGCTCCTCACCTTCCCAAGAGCTTTAAGTTCAGGAAAATAGAACCCATTCTTCATTTTACATTAGGAATGTGTATGCTGCTGGCACTCCCTCCCATAGATAACTTGTTTTTCTTGCGATCGCTCCTCACCTTCCCTAGAGCTTTGAGTTCAGGAAAATAGAACCCATTCTTCATTTTACATTAGGAATGTGTATGCTGCTGGCACTCCCTCCCATAGATAACTTGTTTTTCTTGCGATCGCTCCTCACCTTCCCAAGAGCTTTGAGTTCAGGAAAATAGAACCCATTCTTCATTTTACATTAGGAATGTGTATGCTGCTGGCACTCTCTCCCATAGATAACTTGTTTTTCTTGCGATCGCTCCTCACCTTCACAAGAGCTTTGAGTTCAGGAAAATAGAATCCATTCTTCATTTTACATTAGGATTGTGTATGCTGCTGGCACTCCCTCTCATAGATAACTTGTTTTTCTTGCGATCGCTCCTCACCTTCCCAAGAGTTTTGAGTTCAGGAAAATAGACCACATTCTTCATTTTACATTAGGAATGTGTATGCTGCTGGCACTCCCTCCTATAGATAACTTGTTTTACTTGCGATCTCTCCTCACCTTCCCAAGAGCTTTTAGTTCGGGAAAATAGAACCCATTCTTCATTTTACATTAGGAATGTGTATGCTGCTGTCACTCCCTCCCATAGAAAACTTGTTTTTCTTACGATCGCTCCTCACCTTCCCAGGAACTTCGAGTTCAGGAAAATAGAACCCATTCTTCATTTTACATTAGGAATGTGTATGCTGCTGGCACTCCCTCCCATAGGAAACTCGTTTTTCTTGCGATCGCTCCTCACCTTCCCAAGAGCTTTGAGTTCAGGAAAAAAGAACCCATCCTTCATTTTACATTAGGAATGTGTATGCTGCTGGCACTCCCTCCCATAGATAAATCGTTTTTCTTGCTATCGCTCCTCACCTTCCCAAGAGCTTTGAGTTCAGGAAAATAGAACTCATTTTTCATTTTACATTAGGAATGTGTATGCTGCTGGCACACCCTCCCATAGAAAACTCGTTTTTCTTGCGATCGCTCCTCATCTTCCAAGAGCTTTGAGTTCAGGAAAAGAGAACCCATTCTTCATTTTACATTAGGAATGTGTATGCTGCTGGCACTCCCTCCCATAGATAAATCGTTTTTCTTGCTATCGCTCCTCACCTTCCCAAGAGCTTTGAGTTCAGGAAAATAGAACTCATTTTTCATTTTACATTAGGAATGTGTATGCTGCTGGCACACCCTCCCATAGATAACTCGTTTTTCTTGCGATCGCTCCTCACCTTCCAAGAGCTTTGAGTTCAGGAAAAGAGAACCCATTCTTCATTTTACATTAGGAATGTGTATGCTGCTGGCACTCCCTCCCATAAATAACTCGTTTTTCTTGCGATCGCTCCTCACTTTCCCAAGAACTTTGAGTTCAGGAAAAGAGAAACTATTCTTCATTTTACATTAGAAATGTGTATGCTGCTGGCACTCCCTCCCATAGATAACTTGTATTTCTTGCGATCGCTCCTCACCTTCCCAAGAGCTTTGAGTTCAGGAAAATAGAACCCATTCTTCATTTTACATTAGGTATGTGTATGCTGCTGGCACTCCCTCCCATAGATAACTCGTTTTTCTTGCGATCGCTCCTCACCTTCCCAAGAGCTTTGAGTTCAGGAAAAGAGAACCCATTCTTCATTTTACATTAGGAATGTGTATGCTGCTGGCACTCCCTCCCATAGATAACTCGTTTTTCTTGCGATCGCTCCTCACCTTCCAAGAGCTTTGAGTTCAGGAAAAGAGAACCCATTCTTCATTTTACATTAGGAATGTGTATGCTGCTGGCACTCCCTCCCATAAATAACTCGTTTTTCTTGCGATCGCTCCTCACTTTCCCAAGAACTTTGAGTTCAGGAAAAGAGAAACTATTCTTCATTTTACATTAGAAATGTTTATGCTGCTGGCACTCCCTCCCATAGATAACTTGTATTTCTTGCGATCGCTCCTCACCTTCCCAAGAGCTTTGAGTTCAGGAAAATAGAACCCATTCTTCATTTTACATTAGGTATGTGTATGCTGCTGGCACTCCCTCCCATAGATAAATCGTTTTTCTTGCTATCGCTCCTCACCTTCCCAAGAGCTTTGAGTTCAGGAAAATAGAACTCATTTTTCATTTTACATTAGGAATGTGTATGCTGCTGGCACACCCTCCCATAGATAACTCGTTTTTCTTGCGATCGCTCCTCACCTTCCAAGAGCTTTGAGTTCAGGAAAAGAGAACCCATTCTTCATTTTACATTAGGAATGTGTATGCTGCTGGCACTCCCTCCCATAAATAACTCGTTTTTCTTGCGATCGCTCCTCACTTTCCCAAGAACTTTGAGTTCAGGAAAAGAGAAACTATTCTTCATTTTACATTAGAAATGTGTATGCTGCTGGCACTCCCTCCCATAGATAACTTGTATTTCTTGCGATCGCTCCTCACCTTCCCAAGAGCTTTGAGTTCAGGAAAATAGAACCCATTCTTCATTTTACATTAGGTATGTGTATGCTGCTGGCACTCCCTCCCATAGATAACTCGTTTTTCTTGCGATCGCTCCTCACCTTCCCAAGAGCTTTGAGTTCAGGAAAATAGAACCCATTCGTCATTTTACATTAGGAATTTGTATGCTGCTGGCACTCCCTCCCATAGATAACTCTTTCTCTTGCGATCGCTCCTCACCTTCCCAAGAGCTTTGAGTTCAGGAAAATAGAATCCATTCTTCATTTTACATTAGGATTGTGTATGCTGCTGGCACTCCCTCCCATAGATAACTCGTTTTTCTTGCGATCGCTCCTCACCTTCCCAAGAGCTTTGAGTTCAGGAAAATAGAACCCATTCTTCATTTTACATTAGGAATGTGTATGCTGCTGGCACTCCCTCTCATACATAACTCGTTTTTCTTGCGATCGCTCCTCACCTTCCCAAGAGCTTTGAGTTCAGGAAAATAGAACCCATTCTTCATTTTACATTAGGAATGTTTATGCTGCTGGCACTCCCTCCCATAGATAACTCGTTTTCCTTGCGATCGCTTTTCACCTTCCCAAGAGCTTTGAGTTCAGGAAAATAGAACCCATCCTTCATTTTACATTAGGAATGTGTATGCTGCTGGCACTCCCTCCCATAGATAACTCGTTTTTCTTGCGATCGCTCCACATTTTCCCAAGAGCTTTGAGTTCAGGAAAATAGAACCCATTCTTCATTTTATATTAGGCATGTGTATGCTGCTGGCACTCCCTCCCATAGATAACTTATTTTTCTAGCGATCGCTCCTCACCTTCCCAAGAGCTTTGAGTTCAGGAAAATAGAACCCATTCTTCATTTTACATTAGGAATGTGTATGCTGCTGGCACACCCTCCCATAGATAATCCGTTTATCTTGCGATCGCACCTCACCTTCCCAAGAGCTTTGAGTTCAGGAAAATAGAACCCATTCTTCATTTTACATTAGGAATGTGTATGCTGCTGGCACTCCCTCCCATAGATAACTTGTTTTTCTTGCGATCGCTCCTCACCTTCACAAGAGCTTTGATTTCAGGAAAATAGAACCCATTCTTCATTTTACATTAGGAATATTTATGCTGCTGGCACTCCCTCCCATAGATAACTCGTTTTTCTTGCTATCGCTCCTCACCTTCCCAAGAGCTATGAGTTCAGGAAAATAGAATCCATTCTTCATTTTACATTAGGATTGTGTATGCTGCTGGCACTCCCTCCCATAGATAACTCGTTTTTCTTGCGATCGCTCCTCACCTTCCCAAAAGCTTTGAGTTCAGGACAATAGAACCCATTCTTCATTTAACATTAGGAATGTGTATGCTGCTGGCACTCCCTCCCATAAATAACTTGTTTTTCTTGCGATCGCTCCTCACCTTCCCAAGAGCTTTGAGTTCAGGAAAATAGAACCCATCCTTCATTTTACATTAGGAATGTGTATGCTGCTGGCACTCCCTCCCATAGATAACTTGTTTTTCTTGCGATCGCTCCTCACCTTCCCAAGAGCTTTGAGTTCAGAAAAATATAACCCATTCTTCATTTTACATTAGGAATGTGTATGCTGCTGGCACTCCCTCCCATAGATAACTTGTTTTCCTTGCGATCGCTCCTCACCTTCCCAAGAGCTTTGAGATCAGGAAAATAGAACCCATTCTTCATTTTACATTAGGAATGTGTATGCTGCTTGCACTCCCTCCCATATATAATTTGTTTTTCTTGCGATCGCTCCTCACCTTCCCAAGAAATTTGAGTTCAGGAAAATAGGACTCATTCTTCATTTTACATTAGGAATGTGTATGCTGCTGGCACTCCTTCCCATAAATAACTCGTTTTTCTTGCGATCGCTCCTCACCTTCCCAAGAGCTTTAAGTTCAGGAAAATAGAACCCATTCTTCACTTTAAATTAGGAATGTGTATGCTTATTGCACTCCATCCCATAGATAACTCGTTTTTCTTGCGATCGCTCCTCACCTTCCCATGAGCTTTGAGTTCAGGAAAATAGAACCCATCCTTCATTTTACATTAGGAATTTGTATGCTGCTGGCACTCCCTCCCATAGGTAACTTGTTTTTCTTGCGATCGCTCCTCACCTTCCCAAGAGCTTTGAGTTCAGGAAAAGAGAACCCATTCATAATTTTACATTAGGAATGTGTATGCTGCTGGCACTCCCTCCCATAGATAACTCGTTTTTCTTGCGATCGCTCCTCACTTTCCCAAGAACTTTGAATTCAGGAAAATTGAACCTATTCTTCATTTTACATTAGGAATGTGTATGCTGCTGGCACTCCCTCCCATAGGTAACTTGTTTTTCTTGCGATCGCTCCTCACCTTCCCAAGAGCTTTGAGTTCAGGAAATTAGAACCCATTCTTCATTTTACATTAGGAATGTGTATGCTGCTGGCACTCCCTCCCATAGATAACTTGTTTTTCTTGCTATCGCTCCTCACCTTCCCAAGAGCTTTGAGTTCAGGATAATAGAACCCATTCTTCATTTTACATTACGAATGTGTATGCTGCTGGCATTCCCTCCCATAGATAACTTGTTTTTCTTGCGATCGCTCCTCACCTTCCCAAAAGCTTTGAGTTCAGGAAAATAGAACCCATTCTTCATTTTACATTAGGAATGTGTATGCTGCTTGCACTCCCTCCCATATATAATTTGTTTTTCTTGCGATCGCTCCTCACCTTCCCAAGAACTTTGAGTTCAGGAAAATAGGACCCATTCTTCATTTTACATTAGGAATGTGTATGCTGCTGGCACTCCCTCCCAAAGATAACTCGTTCTTCTTGCGATCGCTCCTCACCTTCCCAAGAGCTTTGAGTTCAGGAAAATAGAACCCATTCTTCATTTTACATTAGGAATGTGTATGCTGCTGGCACTCCCTCCCATAGATAACTTGTTTTTCTTGCGATCGCTCCTCACTTTCCGAAGAGCTTTGAGTTCAGGAAAATAGAACCCATTCTTCATTTTACATTAGGAATGTGTATGCTGTTGGCACTCCCTCCCATAGATAACTTGTTTTTCTTGCGATCGCTCCTCACCTTCCCAAGAGCTTTGAGTTCAGGAAAATAGAACCCATTCTTCATTTTACATTAGGAATGTGTATGCTGCTGGCACTCCCTCCCATAGATAACTCGTTTTTCTTGCGATCGCTCCTCATCTTCCCAAGAACTTTGAGTTCAGGAAAATAGAACCCATTTTTCATTTTACATTAGGAATGTGTATGCTGCTGGCACTCCTTCCCATAAATAACTCGTTTTTCTTGCGATCGCTCCTCACCTTCCCAAGAGCTTTAAATTCAGGAAAATAGAACCCATTCTTCACTTTAAATTAGGAATGTGTATGCTTCTTGCACTCCATCCCATAGATAACTCGTTTTTCTTGCGATCGCTCCTCACCTTCCCATGAGCTTTGGGTTCAGGAAAATAGAACCCATCCTTCATTTTACATTAGGAATGTGTATGCTGCTGGCACTCCCTCCCATATGTAACTTGTTTTTCTTGCTATCGCTCCTCACCTTCCCAAGAGCTTTGAGTTCAGGAAAAGAGAACCCATTCATCATTTTACATTAGGAATGTGTATGCTGCTGGCACTCCCTCCCATAGATAACTCGTTTTTCTTGCGATCGCTCCTCACTTTCCCAAGAACTTTGAATTCTGGAAAATTGAACCTATTCTTCATTTTACATTAGGAATGTGTATGCTGCTGGCACTCCCTCCCATAGGTAACTTGTTTTTCTTGCGATCGCTCCTCACCTTCCCAAGAGCTTTGAGTTCAGGAAAATAGAACCCATTCTTCATTTTACATTAGGAATGTGTATGCTGCTGGCACTCCCTCCCATAGATAACTTGTTTTTCTTGCTATCGCTCCTCACCTTCCCAAGAGCTTTGAGTTCAGGATAATAGAACCCATTCTTCATTTTACATTACGAATGTGTATGCTGCTGGCATTCCCTCCCATAGATAACTTGTTTTTCTTGCGATCGCTCCTCACCTTCCCAAAAGCTTTGAGTTCAGGAAAATAGAACCCATTCTTCATTTTACATTAGGAATGTGTATGCTGCTGGCACTCCCTCCCATAGATAACTTGTTTTTCTTGCTATCGCTCCTCACCTTCCCAAGAGCTTTGAGTTCAGGATAATAGAACCCATTCTTCATTTTACATTACGAATGTGTATGCTGTTGGCACTCCCTCCCATAGATAACTTGTTTTTCTTGCGATCGCTCCTCACCTTCCCAAGAGCTTTGAGTTCAGGAAAATAGAACCCATTCTTCATTTTACATTAGGAATGTGTATGCTGCTGGCACTCCCTCCCATAGATAACTCGTTTTTCTTGCGATCGCTCCTCATCTTCCCAAGAACTTTGAGTTCAGGAAAATAGAACCCATTTTTCATTTTACATTAGGAATGTGTATGCTGCTGGCACTCCTTCCCATAAATAACTCGTTTTTCTTGCGATCGCTCCTCACCTTCCCAAGAGCTTTAAATTCAGGAAAATAGAACCCATTCTTCACTTTAAATTAGGAATGTGTATGCTTCTTGCACTCCATCCCATAGATAACTCGTTTTTCTTGCGATCGCTCCTCACCTTCCCATGAGCTTTGGGTTCAGGAAAATAGAACCCATCCTTCATTTTACATTAGGAATGTGTATGCTGCTGGCACTCCCTCCCATATGTAACTTGTTTTTCTTGCTATCGCTCCTCACCTTCCCAAGAGCTTTGAGTTCAGGAAAAGAGAACCCATTCATCATTTTACATTAGGATTGTGTATGCTGCTGGCACTCCCTCCCATAGATAACTCGTTTTTCTTGCGATCGCTCCTCACTTTCCCAAGAACTTTGAATTCTGGAAAATTGAACCTATTCTTCATTTTACATTAGGAATGTGTATGCTGCTGGCACTCCCTCCCATAGGTAACTTGTTTTTCTTGCGATCGCTCCTCACCTTCCCAAGAGCTTTGAGTTCAGGAAAATAGAACCCATTCTTCATTTTACATTAGGAATGTGTATGCTGCTGGCACTCCCTCCCATAGATAACTTGTTTTTCTTGCTATCGCTCCTCACCTTCCCAAGAGCTTTGAGTTCAGGATAATAGAACCCATTCTTCATTTTACATTACGAATGTGTATGCTGCTGGCATTCCCTCCCATAGATAACTTGTTTTTCTTGCGATCGCTCCTCACCTTCCCAAAAGCTTTGAGTTCAGGAAAATAGAACCCATTCTTCATTTTACATTAGGAATGTGTATGCTGCTGGCACTCCCTCCCATAGATAACTTGTTTTTCTTGCTATCGCTCCTCACCTTCCCAAGAGCTTTGAGTTCAGGATAATAGAACCCATTCTTCATTTTACATTACGAATGTGTATGCTGCTGGCATTCCCTCCCATAGATAACTTGTTTATCTTGCGATCGCACCTCACCTTCCCAAGAGCTTTGAGTTCAGGAAAATAGAACCCATTCTTCATTTTACATTAGGAATGTGTATGCTGCTGGCACTCCCTCCCATAAGTAACTTGTTTTTCTTGCGATCGCTCCTCACCTTCCCAAGAGCTTTGAGTTCAGGAAAATAGAACCCATTCTTCATTTTACATTAGGTATGTGTATGCTGCTGGCACTCCCTCCCATAAATAACTTGTTTTTCTTGCGATCGCTCCTCACCTTCCCTAGAGCTTTGAGTTCAGGAAAATAGAACCCATTCTTCATTTTACATTAGGAATGTGTATGCTGCTGGCACTCCCTCCCATAGATAACTTGTTTTTCTTGCGATCGCTCCTCACCTTCCCGAGAGCTTTGAGTTCAGGAAAATAGAACCCATTCTTCATTTTACATTAGGAATGTGTATGCTGCTGGCACTCCCTCCCATAGATAACTCGTTTTTCTTGCGATGGCTCCTAACCTTCCCAAGAGCTTTGAGTTCAGGAAAATAGAACCCATTTTTCATTTTACATTAGGAATGTGTATGCTGCTGGCACTCCCTCCCATAGATAACTTGTTTTTCTTGCGATCGCTCCTCACCTTCACAAGAGCTTTGAGTTCAGGAAAATAGAATCCATTCTTCATTTTACATTAGGATTGTGTATGCTGCTGGCACTCCCTCCCATAGATAACTTGTTTTTCTTGCGATCGCTCCTCACCTTCCCAAGAGCTTTTAGTTCGTGAAAATAGAACCCATTCCTCATTTTACATTAGGATTGTGTATGCTGCTGGCACTCCCTCCCATAGATAACTTGTTTTTCTTGCGATCGCTCCTCACCTTCCCAAGAGTTTTGAGTTCAGGAAAATAGACCACATTCTTCATTTTACATTAGGAATGTGTATGCTGCTGGCACTCCCTCCCATAGATAACTTGTTTTACTTGCGATCGCTCCTCACTTTCCCAAGAGCTTTTAGTTCGGGAAAATAGAACCCATTCTTCATTTTACATTAGGAATGTGTATGCTGCCGGCACTCCCTCCCATAGATAACTCGTTTTTCTTGCGATCGCTCCTCACCTTCCCAAGAGCTTTGAGTTCAGGACAGTAGAACCCATCCTTCATTTTACATTAGGAATGTGTATGTTGCTGGCACTCACTCCCATAGATAACTCGTTTTTCTTGCGATCGCTCCTCACCTTCCCAAGAGCTTTGAGTTCAGGAAAATAGAACCCATTCCTCATTTTACATTAGGAATGTGTATGCTGCTGGCACTCCCTCCCATATATAACTTGTTTTTCTTGCGATCGCTCCTCACCTTCCCAAGGATTTGAGTCCAGGAAAATAGAACGCATTCTTCATTTTACATTAGGAATGTGTATGCTGCTGGCTCTCCCTCCCATAGATAACTTGTTTTTCTTGCGATCGCTCCTCACCTTCCCAAGAGCTTTGAGTTCAGGAAAATGGAACCCATTCTTCATTTTACATTAAGAATGTGTATGCTGCCGGCACTCCCTCCCATAGATAACTTGTTTTTCTTGCGATCGCTCCTCACCTTCCCAAGAGCTTTGAGTTCAGGGAAATAGAACCCATTCTTCATTTTACATTAGGAATGAGTATGCTGCCGGCACTCCCTCCATACATAACTCGTTTTTTTTTGCGATCGCTCCTCACCTTCCCAAGAGCTTTGAGTTCAGGAAAATAGAACCCATTCTTCATTTTACATTAGGAATGTGTATGCTGCTGGCACCCCCTCCCATAGATAACTTGTTTTTCTTGCGATCGCTCCTCACCTTCCCAAGAGCTTTGAGTTCAGGAAAATAGAAACCATTCTTCATTTTACATTAGGAAAGTGTATGCTGCCGGCACTCCCTCCCATACAAAACTCGTTTTTCTTGCGATCGCTCATCACCTTCCCAAGAGCTTTGAGTTCAGGAAAATGGAACCCATTCTTCATTTTACATTAGGAATGTGTATGCTGCTGGCACTCCCTCCCATAGATAACTCGTTTTCCTTGCGATCGCTCATCACCTTCCCAAGAGCTTTGAGTTCAGGAAAATAGAATCCATTCTTCATTTTACATTAGGAATGTGTATGCTGCTGGCACTCCCTCCCATAAATAACTTGTTTTATTTGCGATCGCTCCTCACCTTCCCAAGAGCTTTGAGTTCAGGAAAATAGAAACCATTCTTCATTTTACATTAGGAATGCGTATGCTGCTGGCACTCCCTACCATAGATAACTCGTTTTTCTTGCAATCGCTCCTCACCTTCCCAAGTGCTTTGAGTTCAGGAAAATAGAACCCATTCTTCATTTTACATTAGGAATGTGTATGTTGCTGGCACTCCCTCTCATAGATAACTTGTTTTTCTTGCGATCGCTCCTCATCTTCCTAAGAGCTTTGAGTTCAGGAAAATAGAACCCATTTTTCATTTTACATTAGGAATGTGTATGCTGCTGGCACTCCCTCCCATAGATAACTTGTTTTTCTTGCGATCGCTCCTCACCTTCCCAAGAGCTTTGAGTTCAGGAAAATAGAATCCATTCTTCATTTTACATTAGGAATGTGTATACTGCTGGCACTCCCTCCCATAGATAACTCGTTTTTCTTGCGATCGCTCCTCACATTCCCAAGAGCTATGAGTTCAGGAAAATAGAACCCATTCTTCATTTTACATTAGGAATGTGTATGATGCTGGCACTCCCTCCCATAGATAACTTGTTTTTTTTGCGATCGCTCCTCACCTTCCAAAGAACTTTGAGTTCAGGAAAATAGAACCAATTCTTCATTTTACATTAGGAATGTGTATGCTGCTGGCACTTCCTCCCATATATAACTTGTTTCTCTTGCGATCGCTCCTCACCTTCCCAAGAGCTTTGAGTTCAGGAAAATGGAACCCATCCTTCATTTTACATTAGGAATTTGTATGCTGCTGGCACTCCCTCCCATAGATAACTCGTTTTTCTTGCGATCGCTCCTCACCTTCCCAAGAGCTTTGAGTTCAGGAAAATAGAACCCATTCTTCATTTTACATTATGAATGTGTATGCTGTTGGCACTCCCTCCCATAGATAACTTGTTTTACTTGCGATCGCTCCTCACCTTCCCAAGAGCTTTGAGTTCAGGAAAATAGAACCCATTCTTTATTTTACGTTAGGAATGTGTATGCTGCTCGCACTCCCTCCCATAGATAACTTGTTTTTCTTGCGATCGCTCTTCACCTTCCCAAGAACTTTGATTTCAGGGAAATAGAACCCATTCTTCATTTTACATTAGTAATGTGTATGCTGCTGGCACTCCCTCCCATAGATAACTCGTTTTTCTTGCGATCGCTCCTCACATTCCCAAGAGCTTTGAGTTCAGGAAAATAGAACCCATTCTTCATTTTACATTAGGAATGTGTATGTTGCTGGCACTCCCTCCCATAGATAACTTGTTTTTCTTGCGATCGCTCCTCACCTTCCCAAGAGCTTTGAGTTCAGGAAAATAGAACCCATTCTTCATTTTACATTAGGAATATGTATGCTGCTGGCACTCCCTCCCATATATAACTTGTTTGTCTTGCGATCGCTCCACACCTTCCCAAGAAGTTTGAGTTCAAGAAAATAGGACCCATTCTTCATTTTGCATTAGGAATGTGTATGCTGCTGGCACTCCCTCCCATAGATAACTTGTTTTACTTGCGATCGCTCCTCACCTTCCCAAGAGCTTTGAGTTCAGGAGAATAGAACCCATTCTTCATTTTATACTAGGAATGTGTATGCTGCTGGCACTCCCTCCCATAGAAAACTTGTTTTTCTTGCGATCACTCCTCACCTTCCCATGAACTTTGAGTTCAGGAAAATAGAACCCATTCTTCATTTTACATTAGGAATGTGTATGCTGCTGGCACTCCCTCCCATAAATAACTCGTTTTTCTTGCGATCGCTCCTCACCTTCCCAAGAGCTTTGAGTTCAGGAAAATAGAACCCATTCTTGAATTTACATTAGGAATGTGTATGTTGCTGGCACTCACTCCCATAGATAACTCGTTTTTCTTGCGATCGCTCCTCACCTTCCCAAGAGCTTTGAGTTCAGGAAAATAAAACCCATTCTTCATTTTACATTAGGAATGTGTATGCTGCTGGCACTCCCTCCTATATATAACTTGTTTTTCTTGCGATCGCTCCTCACCTTCCCAAGGATTTGAGTCCAGGAAAATAGAACGCATTCTTCATTTTACATTAGGAATGTGTATGCTGCTGGCTCTCCCTCCCATAGATAACTTGTTTTTCTTGCGTTCGCTCCTCACCTTCCCAAGAACTTTGAGTTCAAGAAAATAGAAACCATTCTTCATTTTACATTAGGAATGTGTATGCTGCTGGCACTCCCTCCCATAGATAACTCGTTTTTCTTGCGATCGCTCCTCACCTTCCCAAGAGCTTTGAGTTCAGGAAAATAGAACCCATTCTTCATTTTACATTAGGAAAGTGTATGTTGCTGGCACTCCCTCCCATAGATAACTTGTTTTTCTTGCGATCGCTCCTCAACTTCCCAAGAGCTTTGTGTTCAGGAAAATAGAACCCATTATGCATTTTGCATTAGGAAAGTGTATGCTGCTGGCACGGCCTCTCATAGAAAACTTGTTTTTCTTGCGATCGCTCCTCACCTTCCCAAGAGCTTTGAGTTCAGGGAAATAGAATCCATTCTTCATTTTACATTAGGAATGTGTATGTTGCTGGCACTATCTCCCATGGATAACTTGTTTTTCTTGCGATCGCTCCTCACCTCCCCAAGAGTCTTGAGTTCAGGAAAGTAGAACCCATTCTTCATTTTACATTAGGAATGTGTATGCTGCTGGCACTCCCTCCCATAGATAACTTGTTTTTCTTTCGATCAATCTTCACCTTTCCAAAAGCTTTGAGTTCAGGAAAATAGAACCCATTCTTCATCTTACATTAGGAATGTGTATGCTGCTGGCACTCCCTCCCATAGATAACTTGTTTTTCTTGCGATCGCTCCTCACCTTCCCAAGAGCTTTGAGTTCAGGAAAATAGAACCCATTCTTCATTTTACATTAGGAATATGTATGCTGCTGGCACTCCCTCCCATAGATAACTCGTTTTTCTTGCGATCGCTCCTCACCTTTCCGTGAGCTTTGAGTTCAGGAAAATAGAACCCATTCTTCATTTTACATTAGGAATGTGTATGCTGCTGGCACTCCCTCCCATAGATAACTTGTTTTTCTTGCGATCGCTCCTCACCTTCCCAAGTGCTTTGAGTTCAGGAAAATAGAAGCCATCCTTCATTTTACATTAGGAATGTGTTTGCTGCTGGCACTCCCTCCCATAGATAACTCGTTTTTCTTGCGATCGCTCCTCACCTTCCCAAATTAACAAAAAAAAAAATTTTTAACGTCAGTGGATGTTCCTTTTTAAAATAAATTGTTAGCATTATAATTGTTGTACTATGACTTTTTAACAGATACCTAAGACATTTTTAAAGCTTCTCTTAAAATCCCTGAGTGTTGGGTGGCTTCAAAAATCCATAGTGAATTTTTAAATTAACAAAAAAAAATTTTTTTAGCGTCAGTGGATGTACCCCTTTAAAATAAATTGTTAGCGTTATAATTGGTGTACTATGACTTTTTAACAGATACCTAAGACACCTTTAAAGCTTCTCTTAAAATCCCTGAGTGTTGGGTGGCTTCAAAAATCCATAGTGAATTTTTAAATTAACAATAAAAAAAATTTTTAACGTCAGTGGATGTACTCCTTTAAAATAAATTGTTAGCGTTACAATTGTTGTACCATGAATTTTTCGCAGATACTTAAGACACTTCGAAATCTTTTCTTGAAATCCCTGAGGGCTGGAAGGCTTCAAAAATGCATAGTGAATTTTTAAATTAACAATAAAATTTTTTTTAACGTCATTGGATGTACCTCTTTAAAATAAATTGTTAACGTTATAATTGTTGAACTATGATTTTTTTGCAGATACCTAAGACACTTTTGAAAAGTCTGTTAAAATTCCTGAGGGCTGGGTTGCTTTGAAAATTGATAGTGAATTTTTAAATTACAATAAAAAAATTTTTTAACGTCAGTGGTTATACCCCTTTAAAATAAATTGTTAGCGTTATATTTGTTGAACTATGAATTTTTTGCAGATTTCCAAGACACTTTTAATTCTTCTCTTTAAATTCCTGATTGCTGGGTGGCTTCAAAAAGCCATAGTGAATTTTTAAATTAACTATTAATAATTTTCTTAACGTCAGTGAATGTACCTCTTTAAAATAAATTGTTAACGTTATAATTGTAGAACTATGAATTTTTTACAGATATTTAAGACACTTCCAAAGTTTCTCTTAAAATTCCTGAGTGCTTGTGGCTTCGAAAATGCATAGTGAATTTTCAAATTAACAATAAATTTTGTTTTCACGTCAGTGGATGTACCCCTTTAAAATAAAATGTTAGCGTTATAATTGTTGCACTACGAATTTTTTGCAGATACCTAAGACACTTTTAAAGCTTCTGTTAAAATCCTTGAGTGCTGGGTGGCTTCAAAAATGCATGGTGAATTTTTAAATTAACAATAAAAATTTTTTTAACGTCTGTGGATATTCCAAATTAAAATAAATTGTTAGCGTTATAATTGTTGAACTATGAATTTTTTGCAGATACCTAAGACACTTTTAAAGCTTTTCTTAAAATCTCTGAGTGCTGGGTAGCTTCAAAAATCCATAGTGAATTTTTAAATTAACAATAAAAAAAAATTTTAACGTCAGTGGATATACTCCTTTAAAATAAATTATAAGCTTTATAATTGTTGGACTATGAATTTTTTACAGATACCTAAGACTCTTTCAAAGCTTCTCTTAAAATCCCTGGGTGCTGGGTGGCTTCGAAAATCCATAGTGAATTTTTAAATTAACAATAAAATTTTTTTTTAACGTCAGTGGATGTACTCCTTTAAAATAAATTGTTAGCGTTATAATTGTTGAACTATGAATTTTCTGCAGATATCTAAGATGCTTTTAAAGCTTCTCTTGAAATCCCTGAGGGCTGGAAGGTTTCAAAAATGCATAGTGAATTTTTAAATTAACAATAAAATTTTTTTTTAACGTCAGTGGATATACCTCTTTAAAATAAATAGTTAGCGTAATAATTGTTGAACTATGAATTTTTTGCAGATACCTAAGACACTTTTGAAGCTTCTGTTAAAATCCCTGAGGGCTGGGTGGCTTTGAAAATCCATAGTGAATTTTTAAATTACAATAAAAAATTTTTATAACGTCAGTGGTTATACCCCTTTAAAATAAATTGTTAGCGTTATAATTGTTGAACTATGAATTTTTTGCAGATACCCAATACACTTTTAAATCTTCTCTTAAAATTCCTGAGTGCTGGGTGGCTTCAAAAGCCATAGTGAATTTTTAAATTTACAATAAATAATTTTTTTAACGTCAGTGAATGTACCTCTTTAAAAAAAAATGGTTAACGTTATAATTGTAGAACTATGAATTTTTTACAGATATTTAAGACACTTCTAAAGCTTCTCTTAAAATTCCTGAGTGCTGGTGGCTTCGAAAATGCATAGTGAATTTTCAAATTAACAATAATTTTTTTTTCACGTCAGTGGATATACCCCTTTAAAATAAAATGTTAGCGTTATAATTGTTGAACTACGAATTTTTTTCAGATACCTAAGACACTTTTAAAGCTTCTGTTAAAATCCTTGAGTGCTGGGTGGCTTCGAAAATGCATAGTGAATTTTTAAATTAACAAAAATTTTTTTAACGTCTGTGGATATTCCCCTTTAATATAAATTGTTAGCGTTACAATTGTTGAACTATGAATTTTTTGCAGATACCTAAGACACTTTTTAAGCTTTTCTTAAAATCCCTGAGTGCTGGGTGGCTTCAAAAATCCATAGTGAATTTTTAAATTAACAATAAAAAATTTTTTTTACGTCAGTGGATGTACTTTTTTAAAATAAATTGTTAGCGTTATAATTGTTGAACTATGAATTTTTTGCAGATATCTAAGATGCTTTTTAAGCTTCTCTTAAGATCCCTGAGTGCTGGGTGGCTTCAAAAATGCATAGTGAATTTTTAAATTAACAATAAATAATTTTTTTAACGTCAGTGGATATTCCCTTTTAAAATAAATTGTGAGCGTTATAATTGTTGAACTATGAATTTTTTGCAGATACCTAAGACACTTTTAAAGCTTCTCTTAAAATTTCAGAGTGCTGGGTGTCTTCGAAAATCCATAGTGAATTTTTAAATTAACAAAAAAAAATTTTTTTTACGTCAGTGGATGTACCCTTTTAAAATAAATTATTAGCGTTAAAATTGTTGTACCATGAATTTTTCACAGATACCTAAGACACCTTTAAAACTTCTCTTAAAATTCCTGAGTGCTGGATGGCTTCGAAAATGCATAGTGAATTTTTAAATTAACAAAAAAAAATTTTTTTAACGTCAGTGGATTTACCCTTTAAAATAAATTGTTAGCGTTATAATTGTTGGACCATGAATTTTTCGCAGATATCTAAGACACTTTTAAAGCTTCTCTTAAAGTCCCTGTGTGCCGGGTGTCTTCGAAATTCCATAGTGAATTTTTAAATTAACAATAAAAATTTTTTTAAACTCAGTGGATGTACCCCTTTAAAATAAATTGTTAGAGTTATAATTGTTGTATTATGAATTATTTACAGGTATCTAAGACTCTTTTAAAGCTTCTCTTAAAATCTCTGAGTGCTGGGTGGCTTTGAAAATCCATATTGAATTTTTAAATTAATAAATTTTTTTTTTTAACGTCAGTAGATGTACCCTTTTAA
This sequence comes from Diaprepes abbreviatus, assembly GCA_034092305.1. NCBI lineage: Eukaryota > Metazoa > Arthropoda > Insecta > Coleoptera > Curculionidae > Diaprepes > Diaprepes abbreviatus. The sequence goes on from JASJET010000487.1 coordinate 62,371, forward strand.
AATAAATTGTTAGCGTTAAAATTGTTGTACCATGAATTTTTCACAGATACCTAAGACACTTTTAAAGCTTCTCTAAAAATCCCTGAGTGCTGGGTGGCTTTTGAAATTCATAGTGAATTTTTAAATTAACAATAAAAAATTTTTTTAACGTCAGAGGCTATACCCCCTCAAAATAAATTTTTAGCGTTATAATTCTTGAACTTTGAATTTTTTGCAGATACCCAAGACACTTCTAAAGCTTCTCTTAAAATACCTGATTGCTGAGTGGCTTGGAAAATGCATAGTGAATTTTTAAATTAACAAAAAAATTTTTTTTAACGTCAGTGGATGTATTCCTTTAAAATAAATTGTTAGCATTATAATTGTTGTACTATGATTTTTTCACAGATACTTAAGACACTTTTAAAGCTTCTCTTAAAATCCTTGAGTGCTAGGTAGCTTCAAAAATGCATAGTGAATTTTTAAATTAACTAAAAATTTTTTTTTATCGTCTGTGGATATTCCCCTTTAAAATAAATTGTTAGCATTATAATTGTTGTACTATGAAATTTTCACAGATACCTAAGACACTTTTAAAGCTTTTCTTAAAATCCATGAGTGCTGGGTGGCTTCAAAGATGCATAGTGAATTTTTAAATTAACAATAAAATTTTTTTTTAACGTCAGTGGATATTCCATTTTAAAATAAATTGTTAGCGTTATAATTGTTGAACTATGAATTTTTTACAGATACCTAAGACACTTCTAAAGCTTCTCCTAAAATCTCTGAGTACTGGGTGGCTTTGAAAATCCATAGTGAATTTTTAAATTAACAAAAAAAAATTTTTAACGTCAGTGGTTATACCCCTTTAAAATAAATTGTTAGCGTTATAATTGTTGAACTATGAATTTTTTGCAGACATTTAAGATGCTTTTAAAGCTTCTCTTAATATCCCTGGGTGCTGGGTGACTTGAAAAATGCATAGTGAATTTTTAAATTAACTAAAAATTTTTTTTTAACGTCTGTGGATATTCCCCTTTAAAATAAATTGTTAGCATTATAATTGTTGTACTATGAAATTTTCACAGATACCTAAGACGCTTTTAAAGCTTTTCTTAAAATCCATGAGTGCTGGGTGGCTTCAAAGATGCATAGTGAATTTTTAAATTAACAATAAAATTTTTTTTTAACGTCAGTGGATATTCCCTTTTAAAATAAATTGTTAGCGTTATAATTGTTGAACTATGAATTTTTTACAGATACCTAAGACACTTCTAAAGCTTCTCTTAAAATCTCTGAGTACTGGGTGGCTTTGAAAATCCATAGTGAATTTATAAATTAACAAAAAAAAATTTTTATCCTCAGTGGATGTACCCCTATAAAATAAAATGTTAGCGTTATAATTGTTGAAATATGAATTTTTTTTGCAGATACCCAAGACACTTTTAAAGCATCTCTTAAAATTCCTGAGTGCTGGGTGGCTTCGAAAATGCATAGTGAATTTTTAAATTAACAAAAAAAAGTTTTTTAACGTCAGTGGATGTACCCATTTAAAATAAATTGTTAGCGTTATAATTGTTGTATTATGATTTTTTTACAGATATCTAAGACTCTTTTAAAGCTTCTCTTAAAATCCCTGAGTGCTGGGTGGCTTTGAAAATCCATAGTGAATTTTTAAATTTACAAAATTTTTTTTTTAACGTCAGTAGATGTACCCCTTTAAAATAAATTGTTAGCGTTAAAATTGTTGTACCATGAATTTTTCACAGATAAATAAGACTCTTTTAAAGCTTCTCTTAAAATCCCTGAGTGCTTGGTTTCTTGAAAAATGCATAGTGAATTTTTAAATTAACAAAAAAAAAAATTTTTAACGTCAGTGGATGTACCCCTTTAAAATAAATTGTTAGCGTTATAACTGTTGTACTATGAATTTTTCACAGATACTTAAGACTCTTTTGAAGCTTCCCTTAAAATTCCTGAGTGCTGGATGGCTTCGAAAATCCATAGTGAATTTTTAAATTAACAATAAAAGATTTTTTTAACGTCAGTGGATGTACCCTTTTAAAATAAATTTTTAGCGATATAATTGTTGTACTATGAATTTTTCACAGATACTTAGGCACTTTTAAAGCTTCTCTTAAAATCCCTGAGTGCTGGGTGGCTTTGAAAATCCATAGTGAATTTTTAAATTAACAAAAAAAATTTTTTAACGTCAGTGAATGTACCCCTTTAAAATAGATTGTTAGCGTTATAATTGTTGAACTATGAATTTTTTGCAGATAATCAAGACACTTTGAAAGTTTCTCTTAAAATCCCTGAGTGCTGGGTGGCTCCAAAAATGCATAGTGAATTTTTAAATTAACAAAAAAAAATTTTTTTTACGTCAGTGTTTATACCCCTTTAAAATAAATTGTTAGCGTTATAATTGTTGTACCATGAATTTTTCGCACATACCTAAGAATCTTTTGAAGCTTCTCTTGAAATCTTTAAGTTCAGGAAAATATAACTCATTCTTCATTTTACATTAGGAATGTGTATGCTGCTGGCACTCCTTCACATAGGTAACTTGTTTTTCTTGCGATCGCTCCTCACCTTCCCAAGAGCTTTGAGTTCAGGGAAATAGAACCCATTCTTCATTTTACATTAGGAATGTGTATGCTGCTGGCACTCCCTCCCATAGGTAACTTGTTTTTCTTGCGTTCGCTCCTCACCTTCCCAAGAGCTTTGAGTTCAGGAAAATAGAACCCATTCTTCATTTTACATTAGGAATGTGTATGCTGCTGGCACTCCCTCCCATAGATAACTTGTTTTTCTTGCGTTCGCTCCTCACCTTCCCAAGAGCTTTGAGTTCAGGAAAATAGAACCCATTCTTCATTTTACATTAGGAATGTGTATGCTGCTGGCACACCCTCCCATAGATAACTTGTTTTTCTTGCGATCGCTCCTCACCTTCCCAAGAGCTTTGAGTTCAGGAAAATAGAACCCATCCTTCATTTTACATTAGGAATGTGTATGCTGTTTGCACTCCCTCTTATAGATAACTCGTTTTTCTTGCGATCGCTCCTCATTTTCCCAAGAGCTTTGAGTTCAGGAAAATAGAACCCATTCTTCATTTTACATTAGGAATGTGTATGCTGCTGGCACTCCCTCACATAGATAACTCGTTTCTCTTGCGATCGCTCCTCACCTTCCCAAGAACTTTGAGTTCAGGAAAATAGAACCCATTTTTCATTTTGCATTAGGAATATGTATGCTGCTGTCACTCCCTCCCATAGATAACTTGTTTTTCTAGCGATCGCTCCTCACCTTCGAAAAGAACTTTGAGTTCAGGAAAATAGAACCCATTCTTCATTTTACATTAGGAATTTGTATGCTGCTGGCACTCCCTCCCATAGATAACTTGTTTTTCTTGCGATCGCTCCTCACCCCCCCAAGAGCTTTGAGTGCAGGAAAATAGAACCCATTCTTCATTTTATATTAAGAATATGTATGCTGCTGGCACTCCCTCCCATAAATAACTTGTTATTCTTGCGATCGCTCCTCACCTTCCCAAGAGCTTTGAGTTCAGGAAAATAGAACCCATTCTTCATTTTACATTAGGAATTTGTATGCTGTTGGCACTCCCTCCCATAGATAACTTGTTTTTCTTGCGAACGCTCCTCACCTTCCCAAGAGCTTTGAGTTCAGGAAAATAGAATCCATTCTTCATTTTACATTAGGAATGTGTATGCTGCTGGCACACACTCCCATAGATAACTCGTTTTTCTTGCGATCGCTCCTCACCTTCCCAAGAGCTTTGAGTTCAGGAAAATAGAACCCATTCTTCATTTTACATTAGGAATGTGTATGCTGCTGGCACTCCCTCCCATAGATAACTTGTTTTTCTTGCGATCGCTCCTCACCTTCCCAAGAGCTTTGAGTTCAGGAAAATAGAACCCATTCTTCATTTTACATTAGGAATGTGTATGCTGCTGGCACTCCCTCCCATAGATAACTCGTTTTTCTTGCGATTGCTCCTCACCTTCCCAAGGGCTTTGAGTTCAGGAAAATAAAACTTATTCTTCATTTTACATTAGGAATTTTTATGCTGCTGGCACTCCCTCTCATAGATAACTTGTTTTTCTTGCGATCGCTCCTCACCTTCCAAGAGCTTTGAGTTCAGGAAAATAGAACACATTCTTCATTTTACATTAGGAATGTGTATGCTGCTGGCACTCCCTCCCATAGATAACTTGTTTTTCTTTCGATCGCTCCTCACCTTCCCAAGAGCTTTGAGTTCAGGAAAAAAGAACCCATTCTTCATTTTACATTAGGAATGTGTATGCTGCTGGCACTCCCACCCATAGATAACTTGTTTTCCTTGCGATCGCTCCTCTCCTTCCCAAGAGCTTTGAGTTCAGGAATATAGAACCCATTCTTCATTTTACATTAGGAATGTGAATGCTGCTAGCACTCCCTCCCATAGATAACTCGTTTTTCTTGCGATCGCTCCTCACCTTCCCAAGAGCTTTGAGTTCAGGAAAATAGAACCCATTCTTCATTTTACATTAGGAATATGTATGCTGCTGGCACTCCCTCCCATAGACAAATCGTTTTTCTTGCGATCGCTCCTCATTTTCCCAAGAGCTTTGAGTTCAGGAAAATAGAACCCATTCTTCATTTTATATTAGGAATGTGTATGCTGCTGGTACTCCCTCCCATAGATAACTTGTTTTTCTTGCGATCGCTCCTCACCTTCCCAAGAGCTTTGAGTTCAGGGAAATAGAGCCCATTCTTCATTTTACATTAGGAATATGTATGCTGCCGGCACTCCCTCCCATACGTAACTCGTTTTTCTTGCGATCGCTCCTCACCTTCCCAAGAGCTTTGAGTTCAGGAAAATAGAAACCATTCTTCATTTTATATTAGGAATGTGTATGCTGCTGGCACTCCCTCCCATACATAACTCGTTTTTCTTGCGATCGCTCCTCACCTTCCCAAGAGCTTTGAGTTAAGGAAAATAGAACCCATTCTTCATTTTACATTAGGAATGTGTATGCTGCTGGCACTCCCTCCCATAGATAACTTGTTTTTCTTGCGATCGCTCCTCACCTTCCCAAGGCTTTGAGTCCAGGAAAATAGAACCAATTCTTCATTTTACATTAGGAATGTGTATGCTGCTGGCACTCCCTCCCATAGATAACTTGTTTCTCTTGCGATCGCTCCTCACCTTCCCAAGAACTTTGAGTTCAAGGAAATAGAAACCATTTTTCATTTTACATTAGGAATGTGTATGCTGCTAGCACTCCCTCCCATAGATAACTCGTTTTTCTTGCGATCGCTCCTCACCTTCCCAAGAGCTTTGAGTTCAGGAAAATAGAACCAATTCTTCATTTTACATTAGTAATGTATTTGCTGCTGGCACTCCCTCCCATAAATAACTCGTTTTTCTTGCGATCGCTCATCACCTTCCCAAGAGCTTTGAGTTCAGGAAAATAGAACCCATTCTTCATTTTACATTAGGAATGTGTATGCTGCTGGCACTCCCTCCCATAGATAACTTGTTTTACTTGCGATCGCTCCTCACCTTCCCAAGAGTTTTGAGTTCAGGAAAATAGAACCCATTCTTCATTTTACATTAGGAATGTGTATGCTGCTGGCACTCCTTCCATAGATAACTCGTTTTTCTTGCGATCGCTCCTCACCTTCCCAAGAGCTTTGAGTTCAGGAAAATAGAACCCATTCTTCATTTTACATTAGGAATGTGTATGCTGCTGGCACTCCCTCCCATAGATAACTTGTTTTTCTTGCGATCGCTCCTCACCTTCCCAAGAGCTTTGAGTTCAGGAAAATACAACCCATTCTTCATTTTAAATTAGGAATGTGTATGCTGCCGGCACTCCCTCCCATAGATAACTTGTTTTTCTTGCGATCGCTCCTCACCTTCCCAAGAGCTTTGAGTTCAGGGAAATAGAACCCATTCTTCATTTTACATTAGGAATGTGTATGCTGCTGGCACTCCCTCCCATAGATAAATCGTTTTCCTTGCGATCGCTCCTCACCTTCCCAAGAGCTTTGAGTTCAGGAAAATAGAACCCATTCTTCATTTTACATTAAGAATGTGTATGCTGCCGGCACTCCCTCCCATAGATAACTTGTTTTTCTTGCGATCGCTCCTCAACTTCCCAAGAGCTTTGAGTTCAGGGAAATAGAACCCATTCTTCATTTTACATTAGGAATGTGTATGCTGCCGGCACTCCCTCCCATACATAACTCGTTTTTTTTTGCGATCGCTCCTCACCTTCCCAAGAGCTTTGAGTTCAGGAAAATAGAACCCATTCTTCATTTTACATTAGGAATGTGTATGCTGCTGGCACTCCCTCCCATAGATAACTTGTTTTTCTTGCTATCGCTCCTCAACTTCCCAAGAGCTTTGAGTTCAGGGAAATAGAACCCATTCTTCATTTTACATTAGGAATGTGTATGCTGCCGGCACTCCCTCCCATACATAACTCGTTTTTTTTTGCGATCGCTCCTCACCTTCCCAAGAGCTTTGAGTTCAGGAAAATAGAACCCATTCTTCATTTTACATTAGGAATGTGTATGCTGCTGGCACTCCCTCCCATAGATAACTCGTTTTTCTTGCAATCGCTCCTCACCTTCCCAAGTGCTTTGAGTTCAGGAAAATAGAACCCATTCTTCATTTTACATTAGGAATGTGTATGTTGCTTTCTCTCCCTCTCATAGATAACTTGTTTTTCTTGCGATCGCTCCTCACCTTCCTAAGAGCTTTGAGTTCAGGGAAATAGAACCCATTCTTCATTTTACATTAGGAATGTGTATGCTGCTGGCACTCCCTCCCATAGATACCTTGTTTTTCTTGCGATCGCTCCTCACCTTCCCAAGAGCTTTGAGTTCAGGAAAATAGAATCCATTCTTCATTTTACATTAGGAATGTGTATACTGCTGGCACTCCCTCCCATAGATAACTCGTTTTTCTTGCGATCGTTCCTCACATTCCCAAGAGCTATGAGTTCAGGAAAATAGAACCCATTCTTCATTTTACATTAGGAATGTGTATGATGCTGGCACTCCCTCCCATAGATAACTTGTTTTTTTTGCGATCGCTCCTCACCTTCCCAAGAACTTTGAGTTCAATAAAATAGAACTCATTCTTCATTTTACATTAGAAATGTGTATGCTGCTGGCACTCCCTCCCATAGATAACTCGTTTTTCTTGCCATTGCTCCTCACCTTCCAAAGAACTTTGAGTTCAGGAAAATTGAACCAATTCTTCATTTTACATTAGGAATGTGTATGCTGCTGGCACTCCCTCCCATAGATAACTTGTTTCTCTTGCGATCGCTCCTCACCTTCCCAAGAGCTTTGAGTTCAGGAAAATGGAACCCATCCTTCATTTTACATTAGGAATTTGTATGCTGCTGGCACTCCCTCCCATAGATAACTCGTTTCCCTTGCGATCGCTCCTCACCTTCCCAAGAGCTTTGAGTTCAGGAAAATAGAACCCATTCTTCATTTTACATTATGAATGTGTATGCTGTTGGCACTCCCTCCCATAAATAACTTGTTTTACTTGCGATCGCTCCTCACCTTCCCAAGAGCTTTGAGTTCAGGAAAATAGAACCCATTCTTTATTTTACATTAGGAATGTGTATGCTGCTCGCACTCCCTCCCATAGATAACTCGTTTTTCTTGCGATCGCTCCTCACATTCCCAAGAGCTTTGAGTTCAGGAAAATAGAACCCATTCTTCATTTTACATTAGGAATGTGTATGTTGTTGGCACTCCCTCCCATAGATAACTCGTTTTTCTTGCGATCGCTCCTCATCTTCCCAAGAGCTTTGAGTTCAGGGAAATAGAACCTATTCTTCATTTTACATTAGGAATGTGTATGCTGCTGGCACTCCCTCCCATAGATAACTCGTTTTTCTTGCGATCGCTCCTCACATTCCCAAGAGCTTTGAGTTCAGGAAAATAGAACCCATTTTTCATTTTACATTAGGAACGTGTATGCTGCTGGCACTCCCTCCCATAAATAACTCGTTTTTCTTGCGATTGCTCCTCACCTTCCCGAGAGTTTTGAGTTCAGGGAAATAGAACCTATTCTTCATTTTACATTAGGAATGTGTATGCTGCTTTCACTCCCTCCCATAGATAACTTGTTTTTCTTGCGATCGCTCCTAACCTTCCCAAGAGCTTTGAGTTCAGGAAAATAGAACCCATTCTTCATTTTACATTAGGAATGTGTATGCTGCTGGCACTCCCTCCCATAAATAACTCGTTTTTCTTGAGATCGCTCCTCACTTTCCCAAGAGCTTTGAGTTCAGGAAAATAGAATCCATTCTTTATTTTACATTAGGAATGTGTATGCTGCTGGCACTCCCTCTCATAGATAACTTGTTTTTCTTGCGATCGCTCCTCACCTTCCCAAGAGCTTTAAGTTCAGGAAAATAGAACCCATTCTCCATTTTACATTAGGAATGTGTATGCTGCTGGCACTCCCTCCCATAAATAACTTGTTTTACTTGCGATCGCTCCTCACCTTCCCAAGAGCTTTGAGTTCAGGAGAATAGAACCCATTCTTCATTTTATATTAGGAATGTGTATGCTGCTGGCACTCCCTCCCATAGAAAACTTCTTTTTCTTGCGATCACTCCTCACCTTCCCATGAACTTTGAGTTCAGGAAAATAGAACCCATTCTTCATTTTACATTAGGAATGTGTATGCTGCTGGCACTCCCTCCCATAAATAACTCGTTTTTCTTGCGATCGCTCCTCACCTTCCCAAGAGCTTTGAGTTCAGGAAAATAGAACCCATTCTTGAATTTACATTAGGAATGTGTATGTTGCTGGCACTCACTCTCATAGATAACTCGTTTTTCTTGCGATCGCTCCTCACCTTCCCAAGAGCTTTGAGTTCAGGAAAATAGAACCCATTCTTCATTTTACATTAGGAATGTGTATGCTGCTTGCACTCCCTCTTATAGATAACTCGTTTTTCTTGCGATCGCTCCTCATTTTCCCAAGAGCTTTGAGTTCAGGAAAATAGAACCCATTCTTCATTTTACATTAGGAATGTGTATGCTGCTGGCACTCCCTCCCATAGATAACTCGTTTTTCTTGCGATCGCTCCTCACCTTCCCAAGAACTTTGAGTTCAGGAAAATAGAACCCATTTTTCGTTTTGCATTAGGAATATGTATGCTGCTGTCACTCCCTCCCATAGATAACTTGTTTTTCTTGCGATCGCTCCTCACCTTCCCAAGAGCTTTGAGTTCAGGGAAATAGAACCCATTCTTCATTTTACATTAGGAATGTGTATGCTGCTGGCACTCCCTCCCATAGATAAATCGTTTTCCTTGCGATCGCTCCTCACCTTCCCAAGAGCTTTGAGTTCAGGAAAATAGAACCCATTCTTCATTTTACATTAGGAATGTGTATGCTGCTGGCACTCCCTCCCATAGATAACTTGTTTTTCTTGCGATCGCTCCTCACCCTCCCAAGAGCTTTGAGTTCAGGAAAATAGAACCCATTCTTCATTTTACATTAAGAATGTGTATGCTGCCGGCACTCCCTCCCATAGATAACTTGTTTTTCTTGCGATCGCTCCTCACCCTCCCAAGAGCTTTGAGTTCAGGAAAATAGAACCCATTCTTCATTTTACATTAGGAATGTGTATGCTGCTGGCACTCCCTCCCATAGATAACTTGTTTTTCTTGCGATCGCTCCTCAACTTCCCAAGAGCTTTGAGTTCAGGGAAATAGAACACATTCTTCATTTTACATTAGGAATGTGTATGCTGCCGGCACTCCCTCCCATACATAACTCGTTTTTTTTTGCGATCGCTCCTCACCTTCCCAAGAGCTTTGAGTTCAGGAAAATAGAACCCATTCTTCATTTTACATTAGGAATGTGTATGCTGCTGGCACTCCCTCCCATAGATAACTCGTTTTTCTTGCAATCGCTCCTCACCTTCCCAAGTGCTTTGAGTTCAGGAAAATAGAACCCATTCTTCATTTTACATTAGGAATGTGTATGTTGCTGGCTCTCCCTCTCATAGATAACTTGTTTTTCTTGCGATCGCTCCTCACCTTCCTAAGAGCTTTGAGTTCAGGGAAATAGAACCCATTCTTCATTTTACATTAGGAATGTGTATGCTGCTGGCACTCCCTCCCATAAATAACTTGTTTTACTTGCGATCGCTCCTCACCTTCCCAAGAGCTTTGAGTTCAGGAGAATAGAACCCATTCTTCATTTTATATTAGGAATGTGTATGCTGCTGGCACTCCCTCCCATAGAAAACTTCTTTTTCTTGCGATCACTCCTCACCTTCCCATGAACTTTGAGTTCAGGAAAATAGAACCCATTCTTCATTTTACATTAGGAATGTGTATGCTGCTGGCACTCCCTCCCATAAATAACTCGTTTTTCTTGCGATCGCTCCTCACCTTCCCAAGAGCTTTGAGTTCAGGAAAATAGAACCCATTCTTGAATTTACATTAGGAATGTGTATGTTGCTGGCACTCACTCTCATAGATAACTCGTTTTTCTTGCGATCGCTCCTCACCTTCCCAAGAGCTTTGAGTTCAGGAAAATAGAACCCATTCTTCATTTTACATTAGGAATGTGTATGCTGCTGGCACTCCCTCCCATAGATAACTCGTTTTTCTTGCGATCGCTCCTCACCTTCCCAAGAACTTTGAGTTCAGGAAAATAGAACCCATTTTTCATTTTGCATTAGGAATATGTATGCTGCTGTCACTCCCTCCCATAGATAACTTGTTTTTCTAGCGATCGCTCCTCACCTTCGAAAAGAACTTTGAGTTCAGGAAAATAGAACCCATTCTTCATTTTACATTAGGAATTTGTATGCTGCTGGCACTCCCTCCCATAGATAACTTGTTTTTCTTGCGATCGCTCCTCACCCCCCCAAGAGCTTTGAGTGCAGGAAAATAGAACCCATTCTTCATTTTATATTAAGAATATGTATGCTGCTGGCACTCCCTCCCATAAAAAACTTGTTATTCTTGCGATCGCTCCTCACCTTCCCAAGAGCTTTGAGTTCAGGAAAATAGAACCCATTCTTCATTTTACATTAGGAATGTGTATGCTGTTGGCACTCCCTCCCATAGATAACTTGTTTTTCTTGCGAACGCTCCTCACCTTCCCAAGAGCTTTGAGTTCAGGAAAATAGAATCCATTCTTCATTTTACATTAGGAATGTGTATGCTGCTGGCACACACTCCCATAGATAACTCGTTTTTCTTGCGATCGCTCCTCACCTTCCCAAGAGCTTTGAGTTCAGGAAAATAGAACCCATTCTTCATTTTACATTAGGAATGTGTATGCTGCTGGCACTCCCTCCCATAGATAACTTCTTTTTCTTGCGATCGCTCCTCAACTTCCCAAGAGCTTTGAGTTCAGGAAAATAGAACCCATTCTTCATTTTACATTAGGAATGTGTATGCTGCTGGCACTCCCTCCCATAGATAACTCGTTTTTCTTGCGATTGCTCCTCACCTTCCCAAGGGCTTTGAGTTCAGGAAAATAAAACTTATTCTTCATTTTACATTAGGAATTTTTATACTGCTGGCACTCCCACTCATAGATAACTTGTTTTTCTTGCGATCGCTCCTCACCTTCCAAGAGCTTTGAGTTCAGGAAAATAGAACCCATTCTTCATTTTACATTAGGAATGTGTATGCTGCTGGCACTCCCTCCCATAGATAACTTGTTTTTCTTGCGATCGCTCCTCTCCTTCCCAAGAGCTTTGAGTTCAGGAATATAGAACCCATTCTTCATTTTACATTAGGAATGTGAATGCTGCTAGCACTCCCTCCCATAGATAACTCGTTTTTCTTGCGATCGCTCCTCACCTTCCCAAGAGCTTTGAGTTCAGGAAAATAGAACCCATTCTTCATTTTACATTAGGAATATGTATGCTGCCGGCACTCCCTCCCATACATAACTCGTTTTGCTTGCGATCGCTCCTCACCTTCCCAAGAGCTTTGAGTTCAGGAAAATAGAAACCATTCTTCATTTTATATTAGGAATGTGTATGCTGCTGGCACTCCCTCCCATACATAACTCGTTTTTCTTGCGATCGCTCCTCACCTTCCCAAGAGCTTTGAGTTCAGGAAAATAGAACCCATTCTTCATTTTACATTAGGAATGTGTATGCTGCTGGCACTCCCTCCCATAGATAACTTGTTTTTCTTGCGATCGCTCCTCACCTTCCCAAGGCTTTGAGTCCAGGAAAATAGAACCCATTCTTCATTTTTACATTAGGAATGTGTATGCTGCTGGCACTCCCTCCCATAGATAACTTGTTTCTCTTGCGATCGCTCCTCACCTTCCCAAGAACTTTGAGTTCAAGGAAATAGAAACCATTCTTCATTTTACATTAGGAATGTGTATGCTGCTGGCACTCCCTCCCATAGATAACTCGTTTTTCTTGCTATCGCTCCTCACCTTCCCAAGAGCTTTGAGTTCAGGAAAATAGAACCAATTCTTCATTTTACATTAGGAATGTATTTGCTGCTGGCAATCCCTCCCATAAATAACTCGTTTTTCTTGCGATCGATCATCACCTTCCCAAGAGCTTTGAGTTCAGGAAAATAGAACCCATTCTTCATTTTACATTAGGAATGTGTATGCTGCTGGCACTCCCTTCCATAGATAACTCGTTTTTCTTGCGATCGCTCTTCACCTTCCCAAGAGCTTTGAGTTCAGGAAAATAGAACCCATTCTTCATTTTACATTAGGAATGTGTAAGCTGCTGGCACTCCCTCCCATAGATAACTTGTTTTTCTTGCGATCGCTCCTCACCTTCCCAAGAGCTTTGAGTTCAGGAAAATACAACCCATTCTTCATTTTACATTAGGAATGTGTATGCTGCCGGCACTCCCTCCCATAGATAACTTGTTTTTCTTGCGATCGCTCCTCACCTTCCCAAGAGCTTTGAGTTCAGGGAAATAGAACCCATTCTTCATTTTACATTAGGAATGTGTATGCTGCTGGCACTCCCTCCCATAGATAAATCGTTTTCCTTGCGATCGCTCCTCACCTTCCCAAGAGCTTTGAGTTCAGGAAAATAGAACCCATTCTTCATTTTACATTAGGAATGTGTATGCTGCTGGCACTCCCTCCCATAGATAACTTGTTTTTCTTGCGATCGCTCCTCACCCTCCCAAGAGCTTTGAGTTCAGGAAAATAGAACCCATTCTTCATTTTACATTAAGAATGTGTATGCTGCCGGCACTCCCTCCCATAGATAACTTGTTTTTCTTGCGATCGCTCCTCAACTTCCCAAGAGCTTTGAGTTCAGGGAAATAGAACCCATTCTTCATTTTATATTAGGAATGTGTATGCTGCCGGCACTCCCTCCCATACATAACTCGTTTTTTTTTGCGATCGCTTCTCACCCTCCCAAGAACTTTGAGTTCAGGAAAATACAACCCATTCTTCATTTTACATTAGGAATGTGTATGCTGCCGGCACTCCCTCCCATAGATAACTTGTTTTTCTTGCGATCGCTCCTCACCTTCCCAAGAGCTTTGAGTTCAGGGAAATAGAACCCATTCTTCATTTTACATTAGGAATGTGTATGCTGCTGGCACTCCCTCCCATAGATAAATCGTTTTCCTTGCGATCGCTCCTCACCTTCCCAAGAGCTTTGAGTTCAGGAAAATAGAACCCATTCTTCATTTTACATTAGGAATGTGTATGCTGCTGGCACTCCCTCCCATAGATAACTTGTTTTTCTTGCGATCGCTCCTCACCCTCCCAAGAGCTTTGAGTTCAGGAAAATAGAACCCATTCTTCATTTTACATTAAGAATGTGTATGCTGCCGGCACTCCCTCCCATAGATAACTTGTTTTTCTTGCGATCGCTCCTCACCCTCCCAAGAGCTTTGAGTTCAGGAAAATAGAACCCATTCTTCATTTTACATTAGGAATGTGTATGCTGCTGGCACTCCCTCCCATAGATAACTTGTTTTTCTTGCGATCGCTCCTCAACTTCCCAAGAGCTTTGAGTTCAGGGAAATAGAACACATTCTTCATTTTACATTAGGAATGTGTATGCTGCCGGCACTCCCTCCCATACATAACTCGTTTTTTTTTGCGATCGCTCCTCACCTTCCCAAGAGCTTTGAGTTCAGGAAAATAGAACCCATTCTTCATTTTACATTAGGAATGTGTATGCTGCTGGCACTCCCTCCCATAGATAACTCGTTTTTCTTGCAATCGCTCCTCACCTTCCCAAGTGCTTTGAGTTCAGGAAAATAGAACCCATTCTTCATTTTACATTAGGAATGTGTATGTTGCTGGCTCTCCCTCTCATAGATAACTTGTTTTTCTTGCGATCGCTCCTCACCTTCCTAAGAGCTTTGAGTTCAGGGAAATAGAACCCATTCTTCATTTTACATTAGGAATGTGTATGCTGCTGGCACTCCCTCCCATAAATAACTTGTTTTACTTGCGATCGCTCCTCACCTTCCCAAGAGCTTTGAGTTCAGGAGAATAGAACCCATTCTTCATTTTATATTAGGAATGTGTATGCTGCTGGCACTCCCTCCCATAGAAAACTTCTTTTTCTTGCGATCACTCCTCACCTTCCCATGAACTTTGAGTTCAGGAAAATAGAACCCATTCTTCATTTTACATTAGGAATGTGTATGCTGCTGGCACTCCCTCCCATAAATAACTCGTTTTTCTTGCGATCGCTCCTCACCTTCCCAAGAGCTTTGAGTTCAGGAAAATAGAACCCATTCTTGAATTTACATTAGGAATGTGTATGTTGCTGGCACTCACTCTCATAGATAACTCGTTTTTCTTGCGATCGCTCCTCACCTTCCCAAGAGCTTTGAGTTCAGGAAAATAGAACCCATTCTTCATTTTACATTAGGAATGTGTATGCTGCTTGCACTCCCTCTTATAGATAACTCGTTTTTCTTGCGATCGCTCCTCATTTTCCCAAGAGCTTTGAGTTCAGGAAAATAGAACCCATTCTTCATTTTACATTAGGAATGTGTATGCTGCTGGCACTCCCTCCCATAGATAACTCGTTTTTCTTGCGATCGCTCCTCACCTTCCCAAGAACTTTGAGTTCAGGAAAATAGAACCCATTTTTCATTTTGCATTAGGAATATGTATGCTGCTGTCACTCCCTCCCATAGATAACTTGTTTTTCTAGCGATCGCTCCTCACCTTCGAAAAGAACTTTGAGTTCAGGAAAATAGAACCCATTCTTCATTTTACATTAGGAATTTGTATGCTGCTGGCACTCCCTCCCATAGATAACTTGTTTTTCTTGCGATCGCTCCTCACCCCCCCAAGAGCTTTGAGTGCAGGAAAATAGAACCCATTCTTCATTTTATATTAAGAATATGTATGCTGCTGGCACTCCCTCCCATAAAAAACTTGTTATTCTTGCGATCGCTCCTCACCTTCCCAAGAGCTTTGAGTTCAGGAAAATAGAACCCATTCTTCATTTTACATTAGGAATGTGTATGCTGTTGGCACTCCCTCCCATAGATAACTTGTTTTTCTTGCGAACGCTCCTCACCTTCCCAAGAGCTTTGAGTTCAGGAAAATAGAATCCATTCTTCATTTTACATTAGGAATGTGTATGCTGCTGGCACACACTCCCATAGATAACTCGTTTTTCTTGCGATCGCTCCTCACCTTCCCAAGAGCTTTGAGTTCAGGAAAATAGAACCCATTCTTCATTTTACATTAGGAATGTGTATGCTGCTGGCACTCCCTCCCATAGATAACTTCTTTTTCTTGCGATCGCTCCTCAACTTCCCAAGAGCTTTGAGTTCAGGAAAATAGAACCCATTCTTCATTTTACATTAGGAATGTGTATGCTGCTGGCACTCCCTCCCATAGATAACTCGTTTTTCTTGCGATTGCTCCTCACCTTCCCAAGGGCTTTGAGTTCAGGAAAATAAAACTTATTCTTCATTTTACATTAGGAATTTTTATACTGCTGGCACTCCCACTCATAGATAACTTGTTTTTCTTGCGATCGCTCCTCACCTTCCAAGAGCTTTGAGTTCAGGAAAATAGAACCCATTCTTCATTTTACATTAGGAATGTGTATGCTGCTGGCACTCCCTCCCATAGATAACTTGTTTTTCTTGCGATCGCTCCTCTCCTTCCCAAGAGCTTTGAGTTCAGGAATATAGAACCCATTCTTCATTTTACATTAGGAATGTGAATGCTGCTAGCACTCCCTCCCATAGATAACTCGTTTTTCTTGCGATCGCTCCTCACCTTCCCAAGAGCTTTGAGTTCAGGAAAATAGAACCCATTCTTCATTTTACATTAGGAATATGTATGCTGCCGGCACTCCCTCCCATACATAACTCGTTTTGCTTGCGATCGCTCCTCACCTTCCCAAGAGCTTTGAGTTCAGGAAAATAGAAACCATTCTTCATTTTATATTAGGAATGTGTATGCTGCTGGCACTCCCTCCCATACATAACTCGTTTTTCTTGCGATCGCTCCTCACCTTCCCAAGAGCTTTGAGTTCAGGAAAATAGAACCCATTCTTCATTTTACATTAGGAATGTGTATGCTGCTGGCACTCCCTCCCATAGATAACTTGTTTTTCTTGCGATCGCTCCTCACCTTCCCAAGGCTTTGAGTCCAGGAAAATAGAACCCATTCTTCATTTTTACATTAGGAATGTGTATGCTGCTGGCACTCCCTCCCATAGATAACTTGTTTCTCTTGCGATCGCTCCTCACCTTCCCAAGAACTTTGAGTTCAAGGAAATAGAAACCATTCTTCATTTTACATTAGGAATGTGTATGCTGCTGGCACTCCCTCCCATAGATAACTCGTTTTTCTTGCTATCGCTCCTCACCTTCCCAAGAGCTTTGAGTTCAGGAAAATAGAACCAATTCTTCATTTTACATTAGGAATGTATTTGCTGCTGGCAATCCCTCCCATAAATAACTCGTTTTTCTTGCGATCGATCATCACCTTCCCAAGAGCTTTGAGTTCAGGAAAATAGAACCCATTCTTCATTTTACATTAGGAATGTGTATGCTGCTGGCACTCCCTTCCATAGATAACTCGTTTTTCTTGCTATCGCTCCTCACCTTCCCAAGAGCTTTGAGTTCAGGAAAATAGAACCAATTCTTCATTTTACATTAGGAATGTGTATGCTGCTGGCACTCCCTCCCATAGATAACTCGTTTTTCTTGCTATCGCTCCTCACCTTCCCAAGAGCTTTGAGTTCAGGAAAATAGAACCAATTCTTCATTTTACATTAGGAATGTGTATGCTGCTGGCACTCCCTCCCATAGATAAATCGTTTTCCTTGCGATCGCTCCTCACCTTCCCAAGAGCTTTGAGTTCAGGAAAATAGAACCCATTCTTCATTTTACATTAGGAATGTGTATGCTGCTGGCACTCCCTCCCATAGATAACTTGTTTTTCTTGCGATCGCTCCTCACCCTCCCAAGAGCTTTGAGTTCAGGAAAATAGAACCCATTCTTCATTTTACATTAAGAATGTGTATGCTGCCGGCACTCCCTCCCATAGATAACTTGTTTTTCTTGCGATCGCTCCTCAACTTCCCAAGAGCTTTGAGTTCAGGGAAATAGAACCCATTCTTCATTTTATATTAGGAATGTGTATGCTGCCGGCACTCCCTCCCATACATAACTCGTTTTTTTTTGCGATCGCTTCTCACCCTCCCAAGAACTTTGAGTTCAGGAAAATACAACCCATTCTTCATTTTACATTAGGAATGTGTATGCTGCCGGCACTCCCTCCCATAGATAACTTGTTTTTCTTGCGATCGCTCCTCACCTTCCCAAGAGCTTTGAGTTCAGGGAAATAGAACCCATTCTTCATTTTACATTAGGAATGTGTATGCTGCTGGCACTCCCTCCCATAGATAAATCGTTTTCCTTGCGATCGCTCCTCACCTTCCCAAGAGCTTTGAGTTCAGGAAAATAGAACCCATTCTTCATTTTACATTAGGAATGTGTATGCTGCTGGCACTCCCTCCCATAGATAACTTGTTTTTCTTGCGATCGCTCCTCAACTTCCCAAGAGCTTTGAGTTCAGGGAAATAGAACACATTCTTCATTTTACATTAGGAATGTGTATGCTGCCGGCACTCCCTCCCATACATAACTCGTTTTTTTTTGCGATCGCTCCTCACCTTCCCAAGAGCTTTGAGTTCAGGAAAATAGAACCCATTCTTCATTTTACATTAGGAATGTGTATGCTGCTGGCACTCCCTCCCATAGATAACTCGTTTTTCTTGCAATCGCTCCTCACCTTCCCAAGTGCTTTGAGTTCAGGAAAATAGAACCCATTCTTCATTTTACATTAGGAATGTGTATGTTGCTGGCTCTCCCTCTCATAGATAACTTGTTTTTCTTGCGATCGCTCCTCACCTTCCCAAGAGCTTTGAGTTCAGGAAAATAGAACCCATTCTTCATTTTACATTAGGAATGTGTATGCTGCTGACACTCCCTCCCATAGATACCTTGTTTTTCTTGCGATCGCTCCTCACCTTCCCAAGAGCTTTGAGTTCAGGAAAATAGAATCCATTCTTCATTTTACATTAGGAATGTGTACTGCTGGCACTCCCTCCCATAGATAACTCGTTTTTCTTGCGATCGCTCCTCACATTCCCAAGAGCTATGAGTTCAGGAAAATAGAACCCATTCTTCATTTTACATTAGGAATGTGTATGATGCTGGCACTCCCTCCCATAGATAACTTGTTTTTTTTGCGATCGCTCCTCACCTTCCCAAGAGCTTTGAGTTCAGGAAAATAGAACTCATTCTTCATTTTACATTAGGAATGTGTATGCTGCTGGCACTCCCTCCCATAGATAACTCGTTTTTCTTGCCATTGCTCCTCACCTTCCAAAGAACTTTGAGTTCAGGAAAATAGAACCAATTCTTCATTTCACATTAGGAATGTGTATGCTGCTGGCACTCCCTCCCATAGATAACTTGTTTCTCTTGCGATCGCTCCTCACCTTCCCAAGAGCTTTGAGTTCAGGAAAATGGAACCCATCCTTCATTTTACATTAGGAATTTGTATGCTGCTGGCACTCCCTCCCATAGATAACTCGTTTTTCTTGCGATGGCTCCTCACCTTCCCAAGAGCTTTGAGTTCAGGAAAATAGAATCCATTCTTTATTTTACATTAGGAATGTGTATGCTGCTGGCACTCCCGCCCATAGATAACTTGTTTTTCTTGCGATCACTCCTCACCTTCCCATGAACTTTGAGTTCAGGAAAATAGAACCCATTCTTCATTTTACATTAGGAATGTGTATGATGCTGGCACTCCCTCCCATAGATAACTTGTTTTTTTTGCGATCGCTCCTCACCTTCCCAAGAGCTTTGAGTTCAGGAAAATAGAACTCATTCTTCATTTTACATTAGGAATGTGTATGCTGCTGGCACTCCCTCCCATAGATAACTCGTTTTTCTTGCGATGGCTCCTCACCTTCCCAAGAGCTTTGAGTTCAGGAAAATAGAATCCATTCTTTATTTTACATTAGGAATGTGTATGCTGCTGGCACTCCCGCCCATAGATAACTTGTTTTTCTTGCGATCGCTCCTCACCTTCCCAAGAGCTTTGAGTTCAGGAAAATAGAACCCATTCTCCATTTTACATTAGGAATGTGTATGCTGCTGGCACTCCCTCCCATAAATAACTTGTTTTACTTGCGATCGCTCCTCACCTTCCCAAGAGCTTTGAGTTCAGGAGAATAGAACCCATTCTTCATTTTATATTAGGAATGTGTATGCTGCTGGCACTCCCTCGCATAGAAAACTTGTTTTTCTTGCGATCACTCCTCACCTTCCCATGAACTTTGAGTTCAGGAAAATAGAACCCATTCTTCATTTTACATTAGGAATGTGTATGCTGCTGGCACTCCCTCCCATAAATAACTCGTTTTTCTTGCGATCGCTCCTCACCTTCCCAAGAGCTTTGAGTTCAGGAAAATAGAACCCATTCTTGAATTTACATTAGGAATGTGTATGTTGCTGGCACTCACTCTCATAGATAACTCGTTTTTCTTGCGATCGCTCCTCACCTTCCCAAGAGCTTTGAGTTCAGGAAAATAGAACCCATTCTTCATTTTACATTAGGAATGTGTATGCTGCTGGCACTCCCTCCCATAGATAACTTGTTTTTCTTGCGATCGCTCTTCACCTTCCCAAGGATTTGAGTCCAGGAAAATAGAACGCATTCTTCATTTTACATTAGGAATATGTATGCTGCTGGCGCTCCCTCCCATAGATAACTCGTTTTTCTTGCGATCGCTCCTCACCTTCCCAAGAGCTTTGAGTTCAGGAAAATAGTACCCATTCTTCATTTTACATTAGGAAAGTGTATGTTGCTGGCATTCCCTCCCATAGATAACTTGTTTTTCTTGCGATCGCTCCTCAACTTCCCAAGAGCTTTGAGTTCAGGAAAATAGAACCCGTTATGCATTTTGCATTAGGAAAGTGTATGCTGCTGGCACGTCCTCTCATAGATAACTTGTTTTTCTTGCGATCGCTCCTCACCTTCCCAAGAGCTTTGAGTTCAGGGAAATAGAATCCATTCTTCATTTTACATTAGGAATGTGTATGTTGCTGGCACTATCTCCCATGAATAACTTGTTTTTATTGCGATCGCTCCTCACCTCCCCAAGAGTCTTGAGTTCAGGAAAGTAGAACTCATTCTTCATTTTACATTAGGAATGTGTATGCTTTTGGCACTCCCTTCCATAGATAACTTGTTTTTCTTGCGATCAATCCTCACCTTCCCAAGAGCTTTGAGTTCAGGAAAATAGAACCCATTCTTCATCTTACATTAGGAATGTGTATGCTGCTGGCACTCCCTCCCATAGATAACTTGTTTTTCTTGCGATCGCTCCTCACCTTTCCAAGAGCTTTGAGTTCAGGAAAATAGAACCCATTCTTCATTTTACATTAGGAAAGTGTATGCTGCTGGCACTCCCTCCCATAGATAACTCGTTTTTCTTGCGATCGCTCCTCACCTTCCCGTGAGCTTTGAGTTCAGGAAAATAGAACCCATTCTTCATTTTACATTAGGAATGTGTATGCTGCTGGCACTCCCTCCCATAGTTAACTTGTTTTTCTTGCGATCGCTCCTCACATTCCCAAGAGCTTTGAGTTTAGGAAAATAGAACCCATCCTTCATTTTACATTAGGAATGTGTTTGCTGCTGGCACTCCCTCCCATAGATAACTCGTTTTCCTTGCGATTGCTCCTCACCTTCCCAAATTAACAATAAAAAAAAATTTTAACGTCAGTTGATGTACCTTTTTAAAATAAATTTTTAGCATTATAATTGTTGTACTATGAATTTTTCACAGATACTTAAGACACTTTTAAAGCTTCTCTTAAAATCCTTGAGTGCTAGGTAGCTTCAAAAATGCATAGTGAATTTTTAAATTAACAACAATTTTTTTTTAACTTCAGTGGATGTACCCCTTTAAAATAAATTGTTAGCGTCATAACTGTTGTTCTATGAATTTTTCACAAATATCTGAGACACTTTCAAAACTTCTCTTAAAATCCCTGAATGCTGGGTGGATTCAAAAATGCATAGTCAATTTTTAAATTAACCATAAAATTTTTTTTTAACGTCAGTGGATGTACCCCTTTAAAATAAATTGTTAGCGTTATAATTGTTAAACTATGAATTTTTTTCAGATACTTAAGACACTTCGAAATCTTTTCCTGAAATCCCTGAGGGCTGGAAGGCTTCAAAAATGCATAGTGAATTTTTAAATTAACAATAAAAAAATTTTTTAACATCAGTGGATGTACCTGTTTAAAATAAATTGTTAACGTTATAATTGTTGAACTATGATTTTTTTTGCAGATACCTAAGACACTTTTGAAAAGTCTGTTAAAATCCCTGAGGGCTGGGTGGCTTTGAAAATCTATAGTGAATTTTTAAATTACAATAAAAAATGTTTTTAACGTCAGTGGTTATACCCCTTAAAAATAAATTGTTAGCGTTATATTTGTTGAACTATGAATTTTTTGCAGATTCTCAAGACACTTTTAATTCTTCTCTTTAAATTCCTGATTGCTGGGTGGCTTCAAAAAGCCATAGTGAATTTTTAAATTAACTATAAATAATTTTCTTAACGTCAGTGAATATACCTCTTTAAAATAAATTGTTAACGTTATAATTGTAGAACTATGAATTTTTTACAGATACCTAAGACTCTTTCAAAGCTTCTCTTAAAATCTGTGAGTGCTGGGTGGCTTCGAATATCCATAGTGAATTTTTGAATTAACAATAAAAATTTTTTTAACGTCTGTGGATATTCTTCTTTAAAATAAATTGCTAGCGTTATAATTGTTGAACTATGAATTTTTTACAGATACCTAAGACTCTTTTAAAGCTTCTCTTGAAATCCCTGAGGGCTGGAAGGTTTCAAAAATGCATAGTGAATTTTTAAATTAACAATAAAAAATTTTTTTAACGTCAGTGGATGTACCTCTTTAAAATAAATAGTTAGCGTAATAATTGTTGAACTATGAATTTTTTGCAGATACCTAAGACACTTTTGAAGCTTCTGTTAAAATTCCTGAGGGCTAGGTGGCTTTGAAAATCCATAGTGAATTTTTAAATTAACAATAAAAATTTTTTTAACGTCAGTGGTTATACCCCTTTAAAATAAATTGTTAGCGTTATAATTGTTGTACCATGAATTTTTCGCACATACCTAAGAATCTTTTAAAGCTTCTCTTAAAATCTTTAAGTTTAGGAAAATATAACTCATTCTTCATTTTACATTAGGAATGTGTATGCTGCTGGCACTCCTTCACATAGATAACTTGTTTTCCTTGCGATCGCTCCTCACCTTCCCAAGAGCTTTGAGTTCAGGAAAATAGAACCCACTCTTCATTTTACATTAGGTATGTGTATGCTGCTGGCACTCCCTTCCATAAATAACTCGTTTTTCTTGCGATCGCTCCTCACCTTCCCAAGAGCTTTGAGTTCAGGAAAATAGAACTCATTTTTCATTTTACATTAGGAATGTGTATGCTGCTGGCACACCCTCCCATAGATAACTCGTTTTTCTTGCGATCGCTCCTCACCTTCCAAGAGCTTTGAGTTCAGGAAAAGAGAACCCATTCTTCATTTTACATTAGGAATGTGTATGCTGCTGGCACTCCCTCCCATAAATAACTCGTTTTTCTTGCGATCGCTCCTCACTTTCCCAAGAACTTTGAGTTCAGGAAAAGAGAAACTATTCTTCATTTTACATTAGAAATGTGTATGCTGCTGGCACTCCCTCCCATAGATAACTTGTATTTCTTGCGATCGCTCCTCACCTTCCCAAGAGCTTTGAGTTCAGGAAAATAGAACCCATTCTTCATTTTACATTAGGTATGTGTATGCTGCTGGCACTCCCTCCCATAGATAACTCGTTTTTCTTGCGATCGCTCCTCACCTTCCCAAGAGCTTTGAGTTCAGGAAAATATAACCCATTCTTCATTTTACAATAGGAATGTGTATGCTGCTGGCACTCCCTCCCATAGATAACTTGTTTTTCTTGCGATCGCTCCTTACCTTCCCAAGAGCTTTGAGTTCAGGAAAATAGAACCCATTCTTCATTTTACATTAGGAATGTGTATGCTGCTAGCACTCCCTCCCATAGATAACTCGTTTTTCTTGCGATCGCTCCTCACCTTCACAAGAGCTTTGAGTTCAGGAAAATAGAACCCATTCGTCATTTTACATTAGGAATTTGTATGCTGCTGGCACTCCCTCCCATAGATAACTCGTTTTTCTTGCGATCGCTCCTCACCTTCCCAAGAGCTTTGAGTTCAGGAAGATAGAATCCATTCTTCATTTTACATTAGGATTGTGTATGCTGCTGGCACTCCCTCCCATAGATAACTTGTTTTTCTTGCGATCGCTCCTCACCTTCCCAAGAGTTTAGAGTTCAGGAAAATAGAACCCATTCTTCATTTTACATTAGGGATGTGTATGCTGCTGGCACTCCCTCCCATAAATAACTTGTTTTTCTTGCGATCGCTCCTCACCTTCCCAAGAGCTTTGAGTTCAGGAAAATAGAATCCATTCTTCATTTTACATTAGGAATGTGTATGCTGCTGGCACTCCCTCCCATAGATAACTCGTTTTTCTTGCGATTGCTCCTCACCTTCCCAAGGGCTTTGAGTTCAGGAAAATAAAACTTATTCTTCATTTTACATTAGGAATTTTTATGCTGCTGGCACTCCCTCTCATAGATAACTTGTTTTTCTTGCGATCGCTCCTCATCTTCCCAAGAGCTTTGAGTTCAGGAAAATAGAACACATTCTTCATTTTACATTAGGAATGTGTATGCTGCTGGCACTCCCTCCCATAGATAACTTGTTTTTCTTGCGATTGCTCCTCACCTTCCAAAGAACTTTGAGTTCAGGAAAATAGAACCCATTCTTCATTTTACATTAGGAATGTGTATGCTGCTGGCACTCCCTCCCATAGATAACTTGTTTTTCTTTCGATCGCTCCTCACCTTCCCAAGAGCTTTGAGTTCAGGAAAAAAGAACCCATTCTTCATTTTACATTAGGAATGTTTATGCTGCTGACACTCCCTCCTATAGATAACTTGTTTTTCTTGCGATCGCTCCTCATTTTCCCAAGAGCTTTGAGTTCAGGAAAATAGAACCCATTCTTCATTTTACATTAGGAATATGTATGCTGCTGGCACTCCCTCCCATAGATAACTCGTTTTTCTTGCCATTGCTCCTCACCTTCCAAAGAACTTTGAGTTCAAGGAAATAGAACCCATTCTTCATTTTACATTAGGAATGTGTTTGCTGCTGGCCCTCCCTCCCACAGATAACTTGTTTTTCTTGCGATCGCTCCTCACCTTCCCAAGAGCTTTGAGTTCAGGAAAATAGAACCCATTTTTCATTTTACATTTGGAATGTGTATGCTGCTGGCACCCCCTCCCATAGATAAATCGTTTTTCTTGCGATCGCTCCTCATTTTCCCAAGAGCTTAGATTTCAGGAAAATAGAACCCATTCTTCATTTTATTTTAGGAATGTGTATGCTGCTGGCACTCCCTCCCATAGATAACTTGTTTTTCTTGCGATCGCTCCTCAACTTCCCAAGAGCTTTGAGTTCAGGGAAATAGAGCCCATTCTTCATTTTACATTAGGAATATGTATGCTGCCGACACTCCCTCCCATACAAAACTCGTTTTTCTTGCGATCGCTCCTCACATTCCCAAGAGCTTTGAGTTCAGGAAAATAGAAACCATTCTTCATTTTATATTAGGAATGTGTATGCTGCTGGCTCTCCCTCCCATACATAACTCGTTTTTCTTGCGATCGCTCCTCACCTTCCCAAGAGCTTTGAGTTCAGGAAAATAGAACCCATCCTTCATTTTACATTAGGAATCTGTATGCTGCTGGCACTCCCTCCCATAGATAACTTGTTTTTCTTGCGATCGCTCCTCACCTTCCCAAGAGCTTTGAGTTCAGGAAAATAGAACCCTTTCTTCATTTTACATTAGGAATGTGTATGCTGCTAGCACTCCCTCCCATTGATTACTCGTTTTTCTTGCGATCGCTCCTCACCTTCCCAAGAGCTTTGAGTTCAGGAAAATAGAACCCATTCTTCATTTTACATTAGGAATGTTTATGCTGCCGGCACTCCCTCCCATACATAACTCGCTTTTCTTGCGATCGCTCCTCACCTTCCCAAGAGCTTTGAGTTCAGGAAAATAGAACCCATCCTTCATTTTACATTAGGAATGTGTATGCTGCTGGCACTTTCTCCCTTAGATAACCCGTTTTTCTTGCAATCGCTCCTCACCTTCCCAAGAGCTTTGAGTTTAGGAAAATAGAACCCATTCTTCATTTTACATTAGGAATGTGTATGTTGCTGGCACTCCCTCCCATAGATAACTTGTTTTTCTTGCGATCGCTCCTCACCTTCCCAAGAGCTTTGAGTTCAGGAAAATAGAACCCATTCTTCATTTTACATTAGGAATGTGTATGCCGCTGGCACTCCCTCCCATAGATAACTTGTTTTTCTTGCGATCGCTCCTCACCTTAACAAGAGCTTTGAGTTCAGGAAAATAGAACCCATTCTTCATTTTACATTAGGAATGTGTATGCTGCTGGCCCTCCCTCCCATAGATAACTCGTTTTTCTTGCGATCGCTCCTCACCTTCCCAAGAGCTTTGAGTTCAGGAAAATAGAACCCATTCTTAATTTTACATTATGAATGTGTATGCTGCTGGCACTCCCTCCCATAGATAACTTGTTTTACTTGCGATCGCTCCTCACCTTCCCAAGAGCTTTGAGTTCAGGAAAATAGAACCCATTCTTCATTTTACATTATGAATGTGTATGCTGCTCGCACTCCCTCCCATAGATAACTTCTTTTTCTTGCGATCGCTCCTCAAATTCCCAAGAACTTTGATTTCAGGGAAATAGAACCCATTCTTCATTTTACATTAGGAATGTGTATGCTGCTGGCACTCCCTCCCATAGATAACTCGTTTTTCTTGCGATCGCTCCTCACCTTCCCAAGAGCTTTGAGTTCAGGAAAATAGAGCTCATTCTTCATTTTACATTAGGAATGTGTATGTTGCTGGCACTCCCTCCCATAGATAACTTGTTTTTCTTGCGATCGCTCCTCATCTTCCCAAGAGCTTTGAGTTCAGGAAAATAGAACCCATTCTTCATTTTACATTAGGAATATGTATGCTGCTGGCACTCCCTCCAATATATAACTTGTTTTTCTTGCGATCGCTCCTCACCTTCCCAAGAACTTTGAGTTCAGGAAAATAGAACCCATTCTTCATTTTGCATTAGGAATGTGTATGCTGCTGGCACTCCCTCCCATAGATAACTTGTTTTTCTTGCGATCGCTCCTCAACTTCCCAAGAGCTTTGAGTTTAGGAAAATAGAACCCATATTTCATTTTACATTAGGAATGTGTATGCTGCTGTCACTCCCTCCAATAAATAACTCGTTTTTCTTGCGATTGGTCCTCACCTTCCCAAGAGTTTTGAGTTCAGGAAAATAGAACCCATTCTTCATTTTACATTAGGAATGTGTATGCTGCTGGCACTCCCTCCCATAAATAACTCGTTTTTCTTGCGATTGCTCCTCACCTTCCCAAGGGCTTTGAGTTCAGGAAAATAAAACTTATTCTTCATTTTACATTAGGAATTTTTATGCTGCTGGCACTCCCTCTCATAGATAACTTGTTTTTCTTGCGATCGCTCCTCATCTTCCCAAGAGCTTTGAGTTCAGGAAAATAGAACACATTCTTCATTTTACATTAGGAATGTGTATGCTGCTGGCACTCCCTCCCATAGATAACTCGTTTTTCTTGCGATAGCTCCTCACCTTCCAAAGAACTTTGAGTTCAGGAAAATAGAACCCATTCTTCATTTTACATTAGGAATGTGTATGCTGCTGGCACTCCCTCCCATAGATAACTTGTTTTTCTTTCGATCGCTCCTCACCTTCCCAAGAGCTTTGAGTTCAGGAAAAAAGAACCCATTCTTCATTTTACATTAGGAATGTTTATGCTGCTGGCACTCCCTCCCATAGATAACTTGTTTTTCTTGCGATCGCTCCTCATTTTCCCAAGAGCTTTGAGTTCAGGAAAATAGAACCCATTCTTCATTTTACATTAGGAATATGTATGCTGCTGGCACTCCCTCCCATAGATAACTCGTTTTTCTTGCCATTGCTCCTCACCTTCCAAAGAACTTTGAGTTCAAGGAAATAGAACCCATTCTTCATTTTACATTAGGAATGTGTTTGCTGCTGGCCCTCCCTCCCACAGATAACTTGTTTTTCTTGCGATCGCTCCTCACCTTCCCAAGAGCTTTGAGTTCAGGAAAATAGAACCCATTCTTCATTTTACATTAGGAATGTGTATGCTGCTGGCACTCCCTCCCATAGATAACTTGTTTTTCTTGCGATCACTCCTCACCTTCCCATGAACTTTGAGTTCAGGAAAATAGAACCCATTCTTCATTTTACATTAGGAATGTGTATGCTGTTGGCACTCCCTCTCATAGATAACTCGTTTTTCTTGCGATCGCTCCTCACCTTCCCAAAAGCTTTGAGTTCAGGAAAATAGAACCCATTCTTGAATTTACATTAGGAATGTGTATGTTGCTGGCACTCACTCCCATAGATAACTCGTTTTTCTTGCGATCGCTTCTCCCCTTCCCAAGAGCTTTGAGTTCAGGAAAATAGAACCCATATTTCATTTTACATTAGGAATGTGTATGCTGCTGTCACTCCCTCCAATAAATAACTCGTTTTTCTTGCGATTGGTCCTCACCTTCCCAAGAGTTTTGAGTTCAGGAAAATAGAACCCATTCTTCATTTTACATTAGGAATGTGTATGCTGCTGGCACTCCCTCCCATAAATAACTCGTTTTTCTTGCGATCGCTCCTCAACTTCCCAAGAGCTTTGAGTTAAGGAAAATAGAACCCATTCTGCATTTTACATTAGGAAAGTGTATGCTGCCGGCACGCCTTCTCATAAATAACTTGTTTTTCTTGCGATCGCTCCTCACCTTCCCAAGAGCTTTGAGTTCAGGGAAATAGAATCCATTCTTCATTTTACATTAGGAATGTGTATGCTGCTGGCTCTATCTCCCATAGATAACTTGTTTTTCTTGCGATCGCTCCTCACCTCTCCAAGAGTCTTGAGTTCAGGAAAGTAGAACCCATTCTTCATTTTACATTAGGAATGTGTATGCTGCTGGCACTCCCTCCCATAGATAACTTGTTTTTCTTGCGATCGCTCCTCACCTTCCCAAGAGCTTTGAGTTCAGGGAAATAGAACCCATTCTTCATTTTACATTAGGAATGTGTATGCCGCTGGCACTCCCTCCCATAGATAACTTGTTTTTCTTGCGATCGTTCCTCACCTTCCCAAGAGCTTTGAGTTCAGGAAAATAGAATCCATTATTCATTTTACATTAGGAATATGTATGCTGCTGGCACTCCTTCCCATAGATAACTCGTTTTTCTTGCGATCGCTCCTCACATTCCCAAGAGCTTTGAGTTCAGGAAAATAGAACCCATTCTTTATTTTACATTAGGAATGTGTATGCTGCTGGCACTCCCTCCCATAGATAACTTGTTTTTCTTGCGAACGCTCCTCACCTTCCCAAGAGCTTTGAGTTCAGGAAAATAGAACCCATTCTTCATTTTACATTAGGAATGTGTTTGCTGCTGGCACTCCCTCCCATAGATAACTTGTTTTTCTTTCGATCGCTCCTCACCTTCCCAAGAGCTTTGAGTTCAGGAAAATAGAACCCATTCTTCATTTTACATTAGGAATGTGTATGCTGCTGGCACTCCCTCCCATAGATAACTCGTTTTTCTTTCGATTGCTCCTCACCTTCCAAAGAACTTTGAGTTCAGGAAAATAGAACCCATTCTTCATTTTACATTAGGAATGTGTTTGCTGCTGGCACTCCCTCCCATAGATAACTTGTTTTTCTTTCGATCGCTCCTCACCTTCCCAAGAGCTTTGAATTCAGGAAAAAAGAACCCATTCTTCATTTTACATTAGGAATGTGTATGCTGCTGGCACTCCCTCCCATAAATAACTTGTTTTTCTTGCGATCGCTCCTCTCCTTCCCAAGAGCTTTGAGTTCAGGAATATAGAACCCATTCTTCATTTTACATTAGGAATGTGTATGCTGCTGGCACTCCCTCCCATAGATAACTCGTTTTTCTTGCGATTGCTCCTCACCTTCCAAAGAACTTTGAGTTCAGGAAAATAGAACCCATTCTTCATTTTACATTAGGAATGTGTTTGCTGCTGGCACTCCCTCCCATAGATAACTCGTTTTTCTTTCGATCGCTCCTCACCTTCCCAAGAGCTTTGAGTTCAGGAAAATAGAACCCATTCTTCATTTTACATTAGGAATGTGTATGCTGCTGGCACTCCCTCCCATAGATAACTCGTTTTTCTTGCGATCGCTCCTCACCTTCCCAAATTAACAATAAAAAAATTTTTTAACGTCAGTGGAAGTACCTTTTTAAAATAAATTGTTAGCATTATAATTGTTGTACTATGAATTTTTCACAGATACTTAAGACACTTTTAAAGCTTCTCTTAAAATCCCTGAGTGCTGGGTGGCTTTGAAAATCCATAGTGAATTTTTAAATTAACAAAAAAAAATTTTTTTAGCGTCAGTGGATGTACCCCTTTAAAATAAATTGTTAGCGTTATAATTGGTGTACTATGACTTTTTAACAGATACCTAAGACATTTTTAAATCTTCTCTTAAAATCCCTGAGTGCTGGGTGGCTTCAAAAATCCATAGTGAATTTTTAAATTAACAATAAAAATTTTTTTTAGCGTCAGTGGATGTACCCCTTTAAAATAAATTGTTAGCGTTATAATTGGTGTACTATGACTTTTTAACAGATACCTAAGACACTTTTAAATCTTCTCTTAAAATCCTTGAGTGCTAGGTAGCTTGAAAAATGCATAGTGAATTTTTAAATTAACAACAAAATTTTTTTTAACTTCAGTGGATGTACCCCTTTAAAATAAATTGTTAGCGTCATAATTGTTGTTCTATGAATTTTTCACAAATATCTGAGACACTTTCAAAACTTCTCTTAAAATCCCAGAATGCTGGGTGGATTCAAAAATGCATAGTCAATTTTTAAATTAACAATAAAATTTTTTTTAACGTCAGTGGATGTACCCCTAAAAAATAAATTGTTACCGTTATAATTGTTAAACTATGAATTTTTTTCAGATCCCTAAGACATTTCTAAAGCTTCTTTTAAAATCCCTGAGTGCTGGGTGGCTTTGAAAATCCATAGTGAATTTTTAAATTAACAAAAAAAAAATTTTTTAACGTCAGTGGATATACCCCTTTAAAATAAATTGTTAGCGTTATAATTGTTGAACTATGAATTTTTTGCAGATACCCAATACCCTCTTAAATCTTCTCTTAAAATTCCTGAGTGCTGGGTGGCTTCAAAAAGCCATAGTGAATTTTTAAATTAACAATAAATAATTTTTTTAACGTCAGTGAATGTACCTCTTTAAAATAAATTGTTAACGTTATAATTGTAGAACTATGAATTTTTTACAGATACTTAAGACACTTCTAAAACTTCTCTTAAAATTCCTGAGTGCTGGTGGCTTCGAAAATGCATAGTGAATTTTCAAATTAACAATAATTTTTTTTCACGTCAGTGGATGTACCCCTTTAAAATAAAATGTTAGCGTTATAATTGTTGAACTACGAATTTTTTGCAGATACCTAAGACACTTTTTAAGCTTTCCTAAAAATCCCTGAGTGCTGGGTGGCTTCGAAAATCCATAGTGAATTTTTAAATTTACAATAAAAAATTTTTTTAACGTCAGTGGAAATACCCCTTTAAAATAAATTATAAGCGTTATAATTGTTGAACTATGAATTTTTTACAGATACCTAAGACTCTTTCAAAGCTTCTCTTAAAATCCCTGAGTGCTGGGTTGCTTCGAAAATCCATAGTGAATTTTTAAATTAACAATAAATAATTTTTTTAACGTCAGTGGATATTCCCTTTTAAAATAAATTGTGAGCGTTATAATTGTTGAACTATGAATTTTTTACAGATACCTAAGACACTTTTAAAGCTTCTCTTAAAATTTCAGAGTGCTGGGTGTCTTCGAAAATCCATAGTGAATTTTTAAATTAACAATAAAAAATTTTTTTAACCTCAGTGGATGTACCCCTTTGAAATAAATTGTTAGCGGTAAAATTGTTGTACCATGAATTATTCACAGATATCTAAGACACCTCTAAAGCTTCTCTTAAAATCTCTGAGTGCTGGGTGTCTTTGAAAATCCATAGTGAATTTTTAAATTAACAAAAAAAAATTTTTTTAACGTCAGTGGATGTACTCCTTTAAAATAAAATGTTAGCGTTATAATTGTTGAACTATGATTTTTTTGCAGATATCTAAGACACTTTTAAAGCTTCTTTTAAAATTTCAGAGTGCTGGGTGTCTTCGAAAATCCATAGTGAATTTTTAAATTAACAATAAAAATTTTTTTTAACGTCAGTGGATTTACCCCTTTGAAATAAATTGTTAGCGTTAAAATTGTTGTACCATGAATTTTTCACAGATACTTAAGACACCTTTAAAGCTTCTCTTAAAATTCCTGAGTGCTGGATGGCTTCGAAAATGCATAGTGAATTTTTAAATTAAAAAAAAAATTTTTTAACGTCAGTGGATGTACACTTTAAAATAAATTGTTAGCGTTATAATTGTTGGACCATAAATTTTTCGCAGATATCTAAGACACTTTTAAAGCTTCTCTTAAAATCTCTGAGTGCTAGGTGACTTCGAAAATTCATAGTGAATTTTTAAATTAACAAAAAAAAAATTTTTTAACGTCAGTGGATTTACCCCATAAAATAAATTGTTAGCGTTATAATTGTTGTACTATGAATTTTTTGCAGATATCTAAGACACTTTTAAAGCTTCTTTTAAAGTCCCTGAATGCCGGGTGTCTTCGAAATTCCATAGTGAATTTTTAAATTAACAATAAAAATTTTTTTAACTTCAGTGGATGTACCCCTTTAAAATAAATTGTTAGCGTTATAATTGTTGTATTATGAATTATTTACAGATATCTAAGACTCTTTCAAAGCTTCTCTTAAAATCTCTGAGTGCTGGGTGGCTTTGAAAATCCATAGTGAATTTTTAAATTAATAAAATTTTTTTTTAACGTCAGTAGATGTACCCTTTTAAAATAAATTGTTAGCGTTAAAATTGTTGTACCATGAATTTTTCACAGATACCTAAGACACTTTTAAAGCTTCTCTAAAAATCCCTGAGTGCTGAGTGGCTTTTAAAATTCATAGTGAATTTTTAAATTAACAATAAAAAAATTTTTTAACGTCAGAGGCTATACCCCCTCAAAATAAATTGTTAGCGTTATAATTCTTGAACTATGAATTTTTTGCAGATACCCAAGACACTTCTAAAGCTTTTCTTAAAATACCTGAGTGCTGAGTGGCTTGGAAAATGCATAGTGAATTTTTAAATAACAAAAAAATTTTTTTTAACGTCAGTGGATGTATTCCTTTAAAATAAATTGTTAGCATTATAATTGTTGTACTATGAATTTTTCACAGATACTTAAGACACTTTTAAAGCTTTTCTTAAAATCCATTAGTGCTGGGTGGCTTCAAAGATGAATAGTGAATTTTTAAATTAACAATAAAAAATTTTTTTAACGTCAGTGGATATTCCCTTTTAAATAAATTGTTAGCGTTATAATTGTTGAACTATGAATTTTTCACAGATACCTAAGACACTTTTAAAACTTCTCTTAAAATCTCTGAGTACTGGGTGGCTTTGAAAATCCATAGTGAATTTTTAAATTAACAAAAAAAAATTTTTAACCTCAGTGGATGTACCCCTTTAAAATAAAATGTTAGCGTTATAATTGTTGAAATATGAATTTTTTTGCAGATACCCAAGACACTTTTAAAGCATCTCTTAAAATTCCTGAGTGCTGGGTGGCTTCGAAAATGCATAGTGAATTTTTAAATTAACAAAAAAAAGTTTTTTAACGTCAGTGGATGTACCCATTTAAAATAAATTGTTAGCGTTATAATTGTTGTATTATGATTTTTTTACAGATATCTAAGACTCTTTTAAAGCTTCTCTTAAAATTCCTGAGTGATGGGTGGCTTTGAAAATCCATAGTGAATTTTTAAATTAACAAAATTTTTTTTTTAACGTCAGTAGATGTACCCCTTTGAAATAAATTGTTAGCGTTAAAATTGTTGTACCATGAATTTTTCACAGATAGATAAGACTCTTTTAAAGCTTCTCTTAAAATCCCTGAGTGCTTGGTTTGTTCAAAAATGCATAGTGAATTTTTAAATTAACAAAAAAAAAAAAATTTTTAACGTCAGTGGATGTACCCCTTTAAAATAAATTGTTAGCGTTATAACTAGCAGATACTTAAGACTCTTTTGAAGCTTCTCTTAAAATTCCTGAGTGCTGGATGGCTTCGAAAATCCATAGTGAATTTTTAAGTTAACAATAAAAGATTTTTTTAACGTCAGTGGATGTACCCTTTTAAAATAAATTGTTAGCGATATAATTGTTGTACTATGAATTTTTCACAGATACTTAGGCACTTTTAAAGCTTCTCTTAAAATCCCTGAGTGCTGGGTGGCTTTGAAAATCCATAGTGAATTTTTAAATTAACAAAAAAATTTTTTTAACGTCAGTGAATGTACCCCTTTAAAATAAATTGTTAGCGTTATAATTGTTGTACTATGAATTTTTCACAGATATTTAAGACACTTTCAAAGCTTCTCTTAAAATCCCTGAGTGCTGGGTGTCTTCAAAAATGCATAGTGAATTTTTAGATTAACCATAAAAAATTTTTTTAACGTCAGTAATTATACCACTTTAAAATAAATTGTTAGCGTTATAATTGTTGAACTATGAATTTTTTGCAGATAATCAAGACACTTTGAAAGTTTCTCTTAAAATCCCTGAGTGCTGGGTGGCTTCAAAAATGCATAGTGAATTTTTAAATTAACAAAAGAAAATTTTTTTAACGTCAGTGGTTATACCCCTTTAAAATAAATTGTTAGCGTTATAATTGTTGTACCATGAATTTTTCGCACATTCCTAAGAATCTTTTAAAGCTTCTCTTAAAATCTTTAAGTTCAGGAAAATATAACTCATTCTTCATTTTACATAAGGAATGTGTATGCTGCTGGCACTCCTTAACATAGATAACTTGTTTTTCTTGCGTTCGCTCCTCACCTTCCCAAGAGCTTTGAGTTCAGGAAAATAGAACCCATTCTTCATTTTACATTAGGAATGTGTATGCTGCTGGCACTCCCTCCCATAGATAACTTGTTTTTCTTGCGTTCGCTCCTCACTTTCCCAAGAGCTTTGAGTTCAGGAAAATAGAATCCATTCTTCATTTTACATTAGGAATGTGTATGCTGCTGGCACTCCCTCACATAGATAACTTGTTTTTCTTGCGATCGCTGCTCACCTTCCCAAGAGCTTTGAGTTCAGGAAAATAGGACCCATTCTTCATTTTACATTAGGAATGTGTATGCTGCTGGCACTCCCTCCCATAGATAACTCGTTTTTCTTGCGATCGCTCCTCACCTTCCCAAGAGCTTTGAATTCAGGATAATAGAACCCATTCTTCATTTTACATTAGGAATGTGTATGCTGCTGGCACACCCTCCCATAGATAACTCGTTTTTCTTGCGATCGCTCCTCCCCTTCCCAAGAGCTTTGAGTTCAGGAAAATAGAACCCATTCTTCATTTTACATTAGGAAAGTGTATGTTGCTGGCACTCCCTCCCATAGGTAACTTGTTTTTCTTGCGATCCCTCCTCAACTTCCCAAGAGCTTTGAGTTCAGGGAAATAGAATCCATTCTTCATTTTACATTAGGAATGTTTATGCTGCTGGCACTATCTCCCATAGATAACTTGTTTTTCTTGCGATCGCTCCTCACCTCCCCAAGAGCCTTGAGTTCAGGAAAATAGAACCCATTCTTCATCTTACATTAGGAATGTGTATGCTGCTGTCACTCCCTCCCATAGATAACTTGTTTTTCTTGCGATCGCTCCTCACCTTCCCAAGAGCTTTGAGTTCAGGAAAATAGAACCCATTCTTCATTTTACATTAGGAATGTGTATGCTGCTGGCACTCCCTCCCATAGATAACTCGTTTTTCTTGCGATCGCTCCTCACCTTCCCGTGAGCTTTGAGTTCAGGAAAATAGAACCCATTCTTCATTTTACATTAGGAATGTGTATGCTGCTGGCACTCCCTCCCATTGATAACTTGTTTTTCTTGCGATCGCTCCTCACCTTCCCAAGAGCTTAGAGTTCAGGAAAATAGAACCCATTCTTCATTTTACATTAGGAAAGTGTATGTTGCTGGCACTCCCTCCCATAGATAACTTGTTTTTCTTGCGATCGCTCCTCACCTCCCCAAGAGCCTTGAGTTCAGGAAAATAGAACCCATTCTTCATCTTACATTAGGAATGTGTATGCTGCTGTCACTCCCTCCCATAGATAACTTGTTTTTCTTGCGATCGCTCCTCACCTTCCCAAGAGCTTTGAGTTCAGGAAAATAGAACCCATTCTTCATTTTACATTAGGAATGTGTATGCTGCTGGCACTCCCTTCCATAGATAACTCGTTTTTCTTGCGATCGCTCCTCACCTTCCCGTGAGCTTTGAGTTCAGGAAAATAGAACCCATTCTTCATTTTACATTAGGAATGTGTATGCTGCTGGCACTCCCTCCCATAGATAACTTGTTTTTCTTGCGATCGCTCCTCACCTTCCCAAGAGCTTAGAGTTCAGGAAAATAGAACCCATCCTTCATTTTACATTAGGAATGTTTATGCTGCCGGCACTCCCTCCCATACATAACTCGTTTTTCTTGCGATCGCTCCTCAACTTCCCAAGAGCTTTGAGTTCAGGAAAATAGAACCCATCCTTCATTTTACATTAGGAATGTGTATGCTGCTGGCACTCCCTCCATAGATAACCTGTTTTTCTTGCGATCGCTCCTCAACTTCCCAAGAGCTTTGAGTTCAGGAAAATAGAACCCATTCTTCATTTTACATTAGGAATGTGTATGCTGCTGGCACTCCCTCCCATAGATAATTTGTTTTACTTGCGATCGCTCCTCACCTTCCCAAGAGCTTTGAGTTCAGGAAAATAGATCACATTCTTCATTTTACATTAGGAATGTGTATGCTGCTGACACTCCCTCCCATAGATAACTCGTTTTTCTTGCAATCGCTCCTCACCTTCCCAAGAGCTTTGAGTTCAGGAAAATAGAACCCATTCTTCATTTTACATTAGGAATGTGTATGATGCTGGCACTCCCTCCCATAGATAACTTGTTTTCTTTGCGATCGCTCCTCACCTTAACAAGAGCTTTGAGTTCAGGAAAATAGAACCCATTCTTCATTTTACATTAGGAATGTGTATGCTGCTGGCACTCCCTCCCATAGATAACTCGTTTTTCTTGCCATTGCTCCTCACCTTCCAAAGAACTTTGATTTCAGGAAAATAGAACCCATTCTTCATTTTACATTAGGAATGTGTATGCTGCTGGCCCTCCCTCCCATAGATAACTCGTTTTTCTTGCGATCGCTCCTCACCTTCCCAAGAGCTTTGAGTTCAGGAAAATAGAACCCATTCTACATTTTACATTATGAATGTGTATGCTGCTGGCACTCCCTCCCATAGATAACTTGTTTTTCTTGCGATCGCTCCTCATCTTCCCAAGAGCTTTGAGTTCAGGAAAATAGAACCCATTCTTCATTTTACATTAGGAATATGTATGCTGCTGGCACTCCCTCCCATATATAACTTGTTTTTCTTGCGATCGCTCCTCACCTTCCCAAGAACTTTGAGTTCAGGAAAATAGAACCCATTCTTCATTTTGCATTAGGAATGTGTATGCTGCTGGCACTCCCTCCCATAGATAACTTGTTTTTCTTGCGATCGCTCCTCAACATCCCAAGAGCTTTGAGTTCAGGAAAATAGAACCCATATTTCATTTTACATTTGAGTTCAGGAAAATAGAACCCATATTTCATTTTACATTAGGAATATGTGTATGCTGCTGTCACTCCCTCCAATAAATAACTCGTTTTTCTTGCGATTGCTCCTCACCTTCCCAAGAGTTTTGAGTTCAGGAAAATAGAACCCATTCTTCATTTTACACTAGGAATATGTATGCTGCTGGCACTCCCTCCCATAGATAACTTGTTTTTCTTGCGATCGCTCCTAAAATTCCCAAGAGCTTTGAGTTCAGGAAAATAGAACCCATTCTTCATTTTACATTAGGAATGTGTATGCTGCTGGCACTCCCTCCCATAGATAACTTGTTTTTCTTGCGATCGCTCCTCACCTTCCCAAGAGCTTTGAGTTCAAGAAAATAGAATCCATTCTTCATTTTAAATTATTAATGTGTATGCTGCTGGCACTCCCTCCCATAGATAACTTGTTTTTCTTACGATCACTCCTCACCTTCCCATGAACTTTGAGTTCAGGGAAATAGAACCCATTCTTCATTTTACATTAGGAATGTATATGCTGCTGGCACTCCCTCTCATAGATAACTCGTTTTTCTTGCGATCGCTCCTCACCTTCTCAAGAGCTTTGAGTTCAGGAAAATAGAACCCATTCTTGAATTTACATTAGGAATGTGTATGTTGCTGGCACTCACTCCCATAAATAACTCGTTTTTCTTGCGATCGCTCCTCCCCTTCTCAAGAGCTTTGAGTTCAGGAAAATAGAACCCATTCTTCATTTTACATTAGGAAAGTGTATGTTTCTGGCACTTCCTCCCATAGATAACTTGTTTTTCTTGCGATCGCTCCTCAACTTCCCAAGAGCTTTGAGTTAAGGAAAATAGAACCCATTCTGCATTTTATATTAGGAAAGTGTATGCTGCTGGCACGCCTTCTCATAGATAACTTGTTTTTCTTGCGATCGCTCCTCACCTTCCCAAGAGCTTTGAGTTCAGGGAAATAGAATCCATTCTTCATTTTACATTAGGAATGTGTATGCTGCTGGCACTATCTCCCATAGATAACTTGTTTTTCTTGCGATCGCTCCTCACCTCCCCAAGAGTCTTGAGTTCAGGAAAGTAGAACCCATTCTTCATTTTACATTAGGAATGTGTATGCTGCTGGCACTCCCTCCCATAGATAACTTGTTTTTCTTGCGATCGCTCCTCACCTTCCCAAGAGCTTTGAGTTCAGGAAAATAGAACCCATTCTTCATCTTACATTAGGAATGTGTATGCTGCTGGCACTCCCTCCCATAGATAACTTGTTTTTCTTGCGATCGCTCCTCACCTTCCCAAGAGCTTTGAGTTCAGGAAAATAGAACCCATTCTTCATTTTACATTAGGAATGTGTATGCTGCTGGCACTCCCTCCCATAGATAACTCGTTTTTCTTGCGATCGCTCCTCACCTTCCCAAGAACTTTGAGTTCAGGAAAATAGAACCCATTCTTCATTTTACATTAGGAATGTGTATGCTGCTGGCACTCCCTCTCATAGATAACTTGTTTTTCTTGCGATCGCTCCTCACCTTCCCAAGAGCTTTGAGTTCAGGAAAATAGAACCCATTCTTCATTTTACATTAGGAATGTTTATGCTGCCGGCACTCCCTCCCATACATAACTCGTTTTTCTTGCGATCGCTCCTCACCTTCTCAAGAGCTTTGAGTTCAGGAAAATAGAACCCATCCTTCATTTTACATTAGGAATGTGTATGCTGCTGGCACTCCCTCCCATAGATAACCCGTTTTTCTTGCGATCGCTCCTCAACTTCCCAAGAGCTTTGAGTTCAGGAAAATAGAACCCATTCTTCATTTTACACTAGGAATGTGTATGCTGCTAGCACTAACTCCCATAGATAATTTGTTTTACATGCGATCGCTCCTCACCTTCCCAAGAGCTTTGAGTTCAGGAAAATAGAACCCATTCTTCATTTTACATTAGGAATGTGTATGCTGCTGGCACTCCCTCCCATAGATAACTCGTTTTTCTTGCAATCGCTCCTCACCTTCCCAAGAGCTTTGAGTTCAGGAAAATAGAACCCATTCTTCATTTTACATTAGGAATGTGTATGTTGCTGGCACTCCCTCCCGTAGATAACTCGTTTTTCTTGCGATCGCTCCTCACCTTCCCAAGAGCTTTGAGTTCAGGAAAATAGAACCCATTCTTCATTTTACATTAGGAATGTGTATGCTGCTGGCACTCCTTCCCATAGATAACTCGTTTTTCTTGCGATCGCTCCTCACATTCCCAAGAGCTTTGAGTTCAGGAAAATAGAACCCATTCTTCATTTTACATTAGGAATGTGTATGCTGCTGGCACTCCCTCCCATAGATAACTTGTTTTTCTTGCGATCGCTCCTCACCTTCCCAAGAGCTTTGAGTTCAGGAAAATAGAACCCATTCTTCATTTTACATTAGGAATGTGTATGATGCTGGCACTCCCTCCCATAGATAACTTGTTTTCTTTGCGATCGCTCCTCACCTTAACATGAACTTTGAGTTCAGGAAAATAGAACCCATTCTTCATTTTACATTAGGAATGTGTATGCTGCTGGCACTCCCTTCCATAGATAACTCGTTTTTCTTGCCATTGCTCCTCACCTTCCAAAGAACTTTGAGTTCAGGAAAATAGAACCCATTCTTCATTTTACATTAGGAATGTGTATGCTGCTGGCCCACCTTCCCATAGATAACTCGTTTTTCTTGCGATCGCTCCTCACCTTCCCAAGAGCTTTGAGTTCAGGAAAATAGAACCCATTCTTCATTTTACATTATGAATGTGTATGCTGCTGGCACTCCCTCCCATAGATAACTTGTATTACTTGCGATCGCTCCTCACCTTCCCAAGAGCTTTGAGTTCAGGAAAATAGAACCCATTCTTCATTTTACATTATGAATGTGTATGCTGCTGGCACTCCCTCCCATAGATAACTTCTTTTTCTTGCGATCGCTCCTCAAATTCCCAAGAACTTTGATTTCAGGGAAATAGAACCCATTCTTCATTTTACAATAGGAATATGTATGATGCTGGCACTCCCTCCCATATATAACTTGTTTTTCTTGCGATCGCTCCTCACCTTCCCAAGAACTTTGAGTTCAGGAAATTAGAACCCATTCTTCATTTTGCATTAGGAATGTGTATGCTGCTGGCACTCCCTCCCATAGATAACTTGTTTTTCTTGCGATCGCTCCTCAACTTCCCAAGAGCTTTGAGTTCAGGAAAATAGAACTCATATTTCATTTTACATTAGGAATGTGTATGCTGCTGTCACTCCCTCCAATAAATAACTCGTTTTTCTTGCGATTGCTCCTCACCTTCCCAAGAGTTTTGAGTTCAGGAAAATAGAACCCATTCTTCATTTTACATTAGGAATGTGTATGCTGCTGGCACTCCCTCCCATAGATAACTTGTTTTTCTTGCGATCGCTCATAAACTTCCCAAGAGCTTTGAGTTCAGGAAAATAGAACCCATTCTTCATTTTACATTAGGAATGTGTATGCTGCTGGCACTCCCTCCCATAGATAACTTGTTTTTCTTGCGATCACTCCTCACCTTCCCATGAACTTTGAGTTCAGGAAAATAGAACCCATTCTTCATTTTACATTAGGAATGTGTATGCTGCTGGCACTCCCTCTCATAGATAACTCGTTTTTCTTGCGATCGCTCTTCACCTTCCCAAGAGCTTTGAGTTTAGGAAAATAGAACCCATTCTTGAATTTACATTAGGAATGTGTATGTTGCTGGCACTCCCTCCCATAAATAACTCGTTTTTCTTGCGATCGCTCCTCACCTTCCCAAGAGCTTTGAGTTCAGGAAAATAGAACCCATTCTTCATTTTACATTAGGAATGTGTATGCTGCTGGCACTAACTCCCATAGATAATTTGTTTTACTTGCAATCGCTCCTCACCTTCCCAAGAGCTTTGAGTTCAGGAAAATAGAACCCATTCTTCATTTTACATTAGGAATGTGTATGCTGCTGGCACTCCCTCCCATAGATAACTCGTTTTTCTTGCGATCGCTCCTCACCTTCCCAAGAGCTTTGAGTTCAGGAAAATAGAAAACATTCTTCATTTTACATTAGGAATGTTTATGCTGTTGGCACTCCCTCCCATAGATAACTTGTTTTTCTTGCGATCGCTCCTCACCTTCCCAAGAGCTTTGAGTTCAGGAAAATAGAATCCATTCTTCATTTTACATTAGGAATGTGAATGCTGCTGGCACTCCTTCCCATAGATAACTCGTTTTTCTTGCGATCGCTCCTCACATTCCCAAGAGCTTTGAGTTCAGGAAAATAGAACCCATTCTTCATTTTACTTTAGGAATGTGTATGCTGCTGGCACTCCCTCCCATAGATAATTTGTTTTTCTTGCGATCGCTCCTCACCTTCCCAAGAGCTTTGAGTTCAGGAAAATAGAACCCATCCTTCATTTTACATTAGGAATGTGTATGCTGCTGGCACTCCCTCCCAAAGATAACTCGTTTTTCTTGCGATCGCTCCTCACCTTCCCAAATTAACAATAAAAAAAATTTTTAACGTCTGTGGAAGTACCTTTTTAAAATAAATTGTTAGCATTATAATTGTTGTACTATGAATTTTTCACAGATACTTAAGACACTTTTAAAGCTTCTCTTAAAATCCCTGAGTGCTGGGTGGCTTTGAAAATCCATAGTGAATTTTTAAATTAACAAAAAAAAAATTTTTTAGCGTCAGTGGATGTACCCCTTTAAAATAAATTGTTAGCGTTATAATTGGTGTACTATGACTTTTTAACAGATACCTAAGACACTTTTAAATCTTCTCTTAAAATCCCTGAGTGCTGGGTGGCTTCAAAAATCCATAGTGAATTTTTAAATTAACAATAAAAATTTTTTTTAGCGTCAGTGGATGTACCCCTTTAAAATAAATTGTTAGCGTTATAATTGGTGTACTATGACTTTTTAACAGATACCTAAGACACTTTCAAATCTTCTCTTAAAATCCCTGAATGCTGGGTGGATTCAAAAATGCATAGTCAATTTTTAAATTAACAATAAATTTTTTTTTAACGTCAGTGGATGTACCCCCATAAAATAAATTGTTAGCGTTATAATTGTTAAACTATGAATTTTTTTCAGATACCTGAGACATTTTTAAAGCTTCTTTTAAAATCCCTGAGTGCTGGGTGGCTTTGAAAATCCATAGTGAATTTTTAAATTAACAAAAAAAAAATTTTTTAACGTCAGTGGATATACCCCTTTAAAATAAATTGTTAGCGTTATAATTGTTGAGCTAAGAATTTTTTGCAGATACCCAATACATTTTTAAATCTTCTCTTAAAATTCCTGAGTGCTGGGTGGCTCAAAAAGCCATAGTGAATTTTTAAATTAACAATAAATAATTTTTTTAACGTCAGTGAATGTACCTCTTTAAAATAAATTGTTAAGGTTATAATTGTAGAACTATAAATTTTTTACAGATATTTAAGACACTTCTTAAGCTTCTCTTAAAATTCCTGAGTGCTGGTGGCTTCGGAAATGCATAGTGAATTTTTAAATTAACAATAATTTTTTTTTTCACGTCAGTGGATGTAACCCTTTAATATAAAATGTTAGCGTTATAATTGTTGAACTACGAATTTTTTGCAGATATCTAAGACACTTTTAAAGCTTCTGTTAAAATCCTTGAGTGCTGGGTGGCTTCGAAAATGCATAATGAATTTTTAAATTAACAAAAATTTTTTTAACGTCTGTGGATATTCCCCTATAATATAAATTGTTAGCGTTACAATTGTTGAACTATGAATTTTTTGCAGAAACCTAAGACACTTTTTAAGCTTTTCTTAAAATCCCTGAGTGCTGGGTGGCTTCAAAAATCCATAGTGAATTTTTAAATTTACAATAAAAATTTTTTTTAACGTCATTGGATATACCCCTTTAAAATAAATTATAAGAATTATAATTGTTGAACTATGAATTTTTTACAGATACCTAAGACTCTTTCAAAGCTTCTCTTAAAATCCCTGAGTGCTGGGTGGCTTCGAAAATCCATAGTGAATTTTTAAATTAACAATAAATATTTTTTTTAATGTCAGTGGATGTACTTTTTAAAAATAAATTGTTAGCGTTATAATTGTTGAACTATGAATTTTTTGCAGATATCTAAGATGCTTTTAAAGTTTCTCTTAAAATCCCTGAGTGCTGGGTGGCTTCAAAAATGCATAGTGAATTTTTAAATTAACAATAAATAATTTTTTTAACGTCAGTGGATTTTCCCTTTTAAAATAAATTGTGAGCGTTATAATTGTTGAACTATGAATTTTTTACAGATACCTAAGACACTTTTAAAGCTTCTCTTAAAATTTCAGAGTGCTGGGTGTCTTCGAAAATCCATAGTGAATTTTTAAATTAACAATAAAAAATTTTTTTAACGTCAGTGGATGTACCCCTTTGAAATAAATTGTTAGCGTTAAAATTGTTGTACCATGAATTATTCACAGATATCTAAGACACCTCTAAAGCTTCTCTTAAAATCTCTGAGTGCTGGGTGTCTTTGAAAATCCATAGTGAATTTTTAAATTAACAAAAAAAAATTTTTTTAACGTCAGTGGATGTACTCCTTTAAAATAAAATGTTAGCGTTATAATTGTTGAACTATGATTTTTTTGCAGATACCTAAGACACTTTGAAAGCTTCTCTTAAAATTTCAGAGTGCTGGGTGTCTTCGAAAATCCATAGTGAATTTTTAAATTAACAATAAAAAATTTTTTTAACGTCAGTGGATGTACCCCTTTGAAATAAATTGTTAGCGTTAAAATTGTTGTACCATGAATTTTTCACAGATACCTAAGACACTTTTAAAGCTTCTCTTAAAGTC
The DNA here is from genome assembly GCA_034092305.1 of Diaprepes abbreviatus. NCBI lineage: Eukaryota > Metazoa > Arthropoda > Insecta > Coleoptera > Curculionidae > Diaprepes > Diaprepes abbreviatus. The sequence continues at coordinate 106,842 of JASJET010000487.1, forward strand.
CCTGAGTGCCGGGTGTCTTCGAAATTCCATAGTGAATTTTTAAATTAACAAAAAAAATTTTTTTAACGTCAGTGGATGTACCCCTTTAAAATAAATTGTTAGCGTTATAATTGTTGTATTATGAATTATTTACAGATATCTAAGACTCTTTTAAAGCTTCTCTTAAAATCTCTGAGTGCTGGGTGGCTTTGAAAATCCATAGAGAATTTTTAAATTAATAAATTTTTTTTTTAACGTCAGTAGATGTACCCTTTTAAAATAAATTGTTAGCGTTAAAATTGTTGTACCATGAATTTTTCACAGATACCTAAGACACTCTTAAAGCTTCTCTAAAAATCCCTGAGTGCTGGGTGGCTTTTAAAATTCATAGTGAATTTTTAAATTAACAATAAAAAATTTTTTTAACGTCAGAGGATATACCTCCTCAAAATAAATTGTTAGCGTTATAATTCTTGAACTATGAATTTTTTGCAGATACCCAAGACACTTCTAAAGCTTCTCTTAAAATACCTGAGTGCTGAGTGGCTTGGAAAATGCATAGTGAATTTTTAAATTAACAAAAAAATTTTTTTTAACGTCAGTGGATGTATCCCTTTAAAATAAATTGTTAGCATTATAATTGTTGTACTATGAATTTTTCACAGATACTTAAGATACTTTTAAAGCTTCTCTTAAAATGCCTGAATGCTGGGTGGCTTTGAAAATCCATAGTGAATTTTTAAATTAACAAAAAATTTTTTTTTAACGTCTGTGGATATTCCCCTTTAAAATAAATTGTTAGCGTTATAATTGTTGGACCATGAATTTTTCACAGATACCTAAGACACTTTTAAAGCTTCTCTTAAAATCTCTGAGTGCTAGGTGACTTCGAAAATTCATAGTGAATTTTTAAATTAACAAAAAAAAATTTTTTTTTCACGTCAGTGGATTTACCCCATAAAATAAATTGTTAGCGTTATAATTGTTGTACTATGAATTTTTCGCAGATATCTAAGACACTTTTAAAGCTTCTCTTAAAGTCCCTGAGTGCCGGGTGTCTTCGAAATTCCATAGTGAATTTTTAAATTAACAATAAAAATTTTTTTAACGTCAGTGGATGTACCCCTTTAAAATAAATTGTTAGCGTTATAATTGTTGTATTATGAATTATTTACAGATATCTAAGACTCTTTTAAAGCTTCTCTTAAAATCTCTGAGTGCTGGGTGGCTTTGAAAATCCATAGAGAATTTTTAAATTAATAAATTTTTTTTTTAACGTCAGTAGATGTACCCTTTTAAAATAAATTGTTAGCGTTAAAATTGTTGTACCATGAATTTTTCACAGATACCTAAGACACTCTTAAAGCTTCTCTAAAAATCCCTGAGTGCTGGGTGGCTTTTAAAATTCATAGTGAATTTTTAAATTAACAATAAAAAATTTTTTTAACGTCAGAGGATATACCTCCTCAAAATAAATTGTTAGCGTTATAATTCTTGAACTATGAATTTTTTGCAGATACCCAAGACACTTCTAAAGCTTCTCTTAAAATACCTGAGTGCTGAGTGGCTTGGAAAATGCATAGTGAATTTTTAAATTAACAAAAAAATTTTTTTTAACATCAGTGGATGTATCCCTTTAAAATAAATTGTTAGCATTATAATTGTTGTACTATGAATTTTTCACAGATACTTAAGATACTTTTAAAGCTTCTCTTAAAATGCCTGAATGCTGGGTGGCTTTGAAAATCCATAGTGAATTTTTAAATTAACAAAAAATTTTTTTTTAACGTCTGTGGATATTCCCCTTTAAAATAAATTGTTAGCATTATAATTGTTGTACAATGAATTTTTCACAGATACCTAAGACACTTTTAAAGCTTTTCTTAAAATCCATGAGTGCTGGGTGGCTTCAAAGATGCATAGTGAATTTTTAAATTAACAATAAAAAATTTTTTTAACGTCAGTGGATATTCCCTTTTAAAATAAATTGTTAGCGTTATAATTGTTTAACTATGAATTTTTCACAGATACCTAAGACACTTTTAAAGCTTCTCTTAAAATCTCTGAGTACTGGGTGGCTTTGAAAATCCATAGTGAATTTTTAAATTAACAAAAAAATTTTTTTAAACTCAGTGGATGTACCCCTTTAAAATAAAATGTTAGCGTTATAATTGTTGACATATGAATTTTTTTGCAGATACCCAAGACACTTTTAAAGCATATCTTAAAATTCCTGAGTGCTGGGTGGCTTCGAAAATGCATAGTAAATTTTTAAATTAACAAAAAAAAGTTTTTTAACGTCAGTGGATGTACCCATTTAAAATAAATTGTTGGCGTTATAATTGTTGTATTATGATTTTTTTACAGATATCTAAGACTATTTTAAAGCTTTTCTTAAAATCCCTGAGTGCTGGGTGTCTTTGAAAATCCATAGTGAATTTTTAAATTAACAAAAATTTTTTTTTAACGTCAGTAGATGTACCCCTTTAAAATAAATTGTTAGCGTTAAAATTGTTGTACCATGAATTTTTCACAGATAAATAAGACTCTTTTAAAGCTTCTCTTAAAATCCCTGAGTGCTTGGTTTCTTCAAAAATGCATAGTGAATTTTTAAATTAACAAAAAAAAAATTTTTAACGTCAGTGGATGTACCCCTTTAAAATAAATTGTTAGCGTTATAATTGGTGTACTATGACTTTTTAACAGATACCTAAGACACTTTTAAATCTTCTCTTAAAATCCCTGAGTGCTGGGTGGCTTCAAAAATCCATAGTGAATTTTTAAATTAACAATAAAAATTTTTTTTAGCGTCAGTGGATGTACCCCTTTAAAATAAATTGTTAGCGTTATAATTGGTGTACTATGACTTTTTAACAGATACCTAAGACACTTTCAAATCTTCTCTTAAAATCCCTGAATGCTGGGTGGATTCAAAAATGCATAGTCAATTTTTAAATTAACAATAAATTTTTTTTTAACGTCAGTGGATGTACCCCCATAAAATAAATTGTTAGCGTTATAATTGTTAAACTATGAATTTTTTTCAGATACCTGAGACATTTTTAAAGCTTCTTTTAAAATCCCTGAGTGCTGGGTGGCTTTGAAAATCCATAGTGAATTTTTAAATTAACAAAAAAAAAATTTTTTAACGTCAGTGGATATACCCCTTTAAAATAAATTGTTAGCGTTATAATTGTTGAGCTAAGAATTTTTTGCAGATACCCAATACATTTTTAAATCTTCTCTTAAAATTCCTGAGTGCTGGGTGGCTCAAAAAGCCATAGTGAATTTTTAAATTAACAATAAATAATTTTTTTAACGTCAGTGAATGTACCTCTTTAAAATAAATTGTTAAGGTTATAATTGTAGAACTATAAATTTTTTACAGATATTTAAGACACTTCTTAAGCTTCTCTTAAAATTCCTGATTGCTGGTGGCTTCGGAAATGCATAGTGAATTTTTAAATTAACAATAATTTTTTTTTTCACGTCAGTGGATGTAACCCTTTAATATAAAATGTTAGCGTTATAATTGTTGAACTACGAATTTTTTGCAGATATCTAAGACACTTTTAAAGCTTCTGTTAAAATCCTTGAGTGCTGGGTGGCTTCGAAAATGCATAATGAATTTTTAAATTAACAAAAATTTTTTTAACGTCTGTGGATATTCCCCTATAATATAAATTGTTAGCGTTACAATTGTTGAACTATGAATTTTTTGCAGAAACCTAAGACACTTTTTAAGCTTTTCTTAAAATCCCTGAGTGCTGGGTGGCTTCAAAAATCCATAGTGAATTTTTAAATTTACAATAAAAAATTTTTTTAACGTCATTGGATATACCCCTTTAAAATAAATTATAAGAATTATAATTGTTGAACTATGAATTTTTTACAGATACCTAAGACTCTTTCAAAGCTTCTCTTAAAATCCCTGAGTGCTGGGTGGCTTCGAAAATCCATAGTGAATTTTTAAATTAACAATAAATATTTTTTTTAATGTCAGTGGATGTACTTTTTAAAAATAAATTGTTAGCGTTATAATTGTTGAACTATGAATTTTTTGCAGATATCTAAGATGCTTTTAAAGTTTCTCTTAAAATCCCTGAGTGCTGGGTGGCTTCAAAAATGCATAGTGAATTTTTAAATTAACAATAAATAATTTTTTTAACGTCAGTGGATTTTCCCTTTTAAAATAAATTGTGAGCGTTATAATTGTTGAACTATGAATTTTTTACAGATACCTAAGACACTTTTAAAGCTTCTCTTAAAATTTCAGAGTGCTGGGTGTCTTCGAAAATCCATAGTGAATTTTTAAATTAACAATAAAAAATTTTTTTAACGTCAGTGGATGTACCCCTTTGAAATAAATTGTTAGCGTTAAAATTGTTGTACCATGAATTATTCACAGATATCTAAGACACCTCTAAAGCTTCTCTTAAAATCTCTGAGTGCTGGGTGTCTTTGAAAATCCATAGTGAATTTTTAAATTAACAAAAAAAAATTTTTTTAACGTCAGTGGATGTACTCCTTTAAAATAAAATGTTAGCGTTATAATTGTTGAACTATGATTTTTTTGCAGATACCTAAGACACTTTGAAAGCTTCTCTTAAAATTTCAGAGTGCTGGGTGTCTTCGAAAATCCATAGTGAATTTTTAAATTAACAATAAAAAATTTTTTAACGTCAGTGGATGTACCCCTTTGAAATAAATTGTTAGCGTTAAAATTGTTGTACCATGAATTTTTCACAGATACCTAAGACACTTTTAAAGCTTCTCTTAAAGTCCCTGAGTGCCGGGTGTCTTCGAAATTCCATAGTGAATTTTTGAATTAACAAAAAAAAATTTTTTTAACGTCAGTGGATGTACCCCTTTAAAATAAATTGTTAGCGTTATAATTGTTGTATTATGAATTATTTACAGATATCTAAGACTCTTTTAAAGCTTCTCTTAAAATCTCTGAGTGCTGGGTGGCTTTGAAAATCCATAGAGAATTTTTAAATTAATAAATTTTTTTTTTAACGTCAGTAGATGTACCCTTTTAAAATAAATTGTTAGCGTTAAAATTGTTGTACCATGAATTTTTCACAGATACCTAAGACACTCTTAAAGCTTCTCTAAAAATCCCTGAGTGCTGGGTGGCTTTTAAAATTCATAGTGAATTTTTAAATTAACAATAAAAAATTTTTTTAACGTCAGAGGATATACCTCCTCAAAATAAATTGTTAGCGTTATAATTCTTGAACTATGAATTTTTGCAGATACCCAAGACACTTCTAAAGCTTCTCTTAAAATACCTGAGTGCTGAGTGGCTTGGAAAATGCATAGTGAATTTTTAAATTAACAAAAAAATTTTTTTTAACGTCAGTGGATGTATCCCTTTAAAATAAATTGTTAGCATTATAATTGTTGTACTATGAATTTTTCACAGATACTTAAGATACTTTTAAAGCTTCTCTTAAAATGCCTGAATGCTGGGTGGCTTTGAAAATCCATAGTGAATTTTTAAATTAACAAAAAATTTTTTTTTAACGTCTGTGGATATTCCCCTTTAAAATAAATTGTTAGCGTTATAATTGTTGGACCATGAATTTTTCACAGATACCTAAGACACTTTTAAAGCTTCTCTTAAAATCTCTGAGTGCTAGGTGACTTCGAAAATTCATAGTGAATTTTTAAATTAACAAAAAAAAATTTTTTTTTCACGTCAGTGGATTTACCCCATAAAATAAATTGTTAGCGTTATAATTGTTGTACTATGAATTTTTCGCAGATATCTAAGACACTTTTAAAGCTTCTCTTAAAGTCCCTGAGTGCCGGGTGTCTTCGAAATTCCATAGTGAATTTTTAAATTAACAATAAAAATTTTTTTAACGTCAGTGGATGTACCCCTTTAAAATAAATTGTTAGCGTTATAATTGTTGTATTATGAATTATTTACAGATATCTAAGACTCTTTTAAAGCTTCTCTTAAAATCTCTGAGTGCTGGGTGGCTTTGAAAATCCATAGAGAATTTTTAAATTAATAAATTTTTTTTTTAACGTCAGTAGATGTACCCTTTTAAAATAAATTGTTAGCGTTAAAATTGTTGTACCATGAATTTTTCACAGATACCTAAGACACTCTTAAAGCTTCTCTAAAAATCCCTGAGTGCTGGGTGGCTTTTAAAATTCATAGTGAATTTTTAAATTAACAATAAAAAATTTTTTTAACGTCAGAGGATATACCTCCTCAAAATAAATTGTTAGCGTTATAATTCTTGAACTATGAATTTTTTGCAGATACCCAAGACACTTCTAAAGCTTCTCTTAAAATACCTGAGTGCTGAGTGGCTTGGAAAATGCATAGTGAATTTTTAAATTAACAAAAAAATTTTTTTTAACATCAGTGGATGTATCCCTTTAAAATAAATTGTTAGCATTATAATTGTTGTACTATGAATTTTTCACAGATACTTAAGATACTTTTAAAGCTTCTCTTAAAATGCCTGAATGCTGGGTGGCTTTGAAAATCCATAGTGAATTTTTAAATTAACAAAAAATTTTTTTTAACGTCTGTGGATATTCCCCTTTAAAATAAATTGTTAGCATTATAATTGTTGTACAATGAATTTTTCACAGATACCTAAGACACTTTTAAAGCTTTTCTTAAAATCCATGAGTGCTGGGTGGCTTCAAAGATGCATAGTGAATTTTTAAATTAACAATAAAAAATTTTTTTAACGTCAGTGGATATTCCCTTTTAAAATAAATTGTTAGCGTTATAATTGTTTAACTATGAATTTTTCACAGATACCTAAGACACTTTTAAAGCTTCTCTTAAAATCTCTGAGTACTGGGTGGCTTTGAAAATCCATAGTGAATTTTTAAATTAACAAAAAAATTTTTTTAAACTCAGTGGATGTACCCCTTTAAAATAAAATGTTAGCGTTATAATTGTTGACATATGAATTTTTTTGCAGATACCCAAGACACTTTTAAAGCATATCTTAAAATTCCTGAGTGCTGGGTGGCTTCGAAAATGCATAGTAAATTTTTAAATTAACAAAAAAAAGTTTTTTAACGTCAGTGGATGTACCCATTTAAAATAAATTGTTGGCGTTATAATTGTTGTATTATGATTTTTTTACAGATATCTAAGACTATTTTAAAGCTTTTCTTAAAATCCCTGAGTGCTGGGTGTCTTTGAAAATCCATAGTGAATTTTTAAATTAACAAAAATTTTTTTTTAACGTCAGTAGATGTACCCCTTTAAAATAAATTGTTAGCGTTAAAATTGTTGTACCATGAATTTTTCACAGATAAATAAGACTCTTTTAAAGCTTCTCTTAAAATCCCTGAGTGCTTGGTTTCTTCAAAAATGCATAGTGAATTTTTAAATTAACAAAAAAAAAATTTTTAACGTCAGTGGATATACCCCTTTAAAATAAATTGTTAGCGTTATATCTGTTGTACTATGAATTTTTCGCAGATACTTAAAACTCTTTTGAAGCTTCTCTTAAAATTCCTGAGTGCTGGATGGCTTCGAAAATCCATAGTGAATTTTTAAATTAACAATAAAAGATTTTTTTAACGTCAGTGGATATACCCTTTTAAAATAAATTGTTAGCGATATAATTGTTGTACTATGAATTTTTCACAGATATTTAGGCACTTTTAAAGCTTCTCTTAAAATCCCTGAGTGCTGGGTGGCTTTGAAAATCCATTGTGAATTTTTAAATTAACAAAATAATTTTTTTAACGTCAGTGAATGTACCCCTTTAAAATAAATTGTTAGCGTTATAATTGTTGTACTATAAATTTTTCACAGATATCTAAGACACTTTTAAAGCTTCTCTTAAAATCCCTGAGTGCTGGGTGTCTTCAAAAATGCATAGTGAATTTTTAAATTAACAATAAAAATTTTTTTAACGTCAGTAGTTATACCACTTTAAAATAAATTGTTAGCGTTATAATTGTTGAACTATGAATTTGTTGCAGATAATCAAGACACTTTGAAAGTTTCTCTTAAAATCCCTGAGTGCTGGGTGGCTTCAAAATTGCATAGTGAATTTTTAAATTAACAAAAAAAAATTTTTTTTACGTCAGTGGATGTACCCCTTTAAAATAAATTGTTAGCGTTATAATTGTTGTACTAAGAATCTCTTAAAATCTATAAGTTCAGGAAAATATAACTCATTCTTCATTTTACATTAGGAATGTGTATGCTGCTGGCACTCCTTCACATAGGTAACTTGTTTTTCTTGCGATCGCTCCTCACCTTCCCAAGAGCTTTGAGTTCAGGAAAATAGAACCCATTCTTCATTTTACATTAGGAATGTGTATGCTGCTGGCACTCCCTCCCATAGATAACTTGTTTTTCTTGCGTTCGCTCCTCACCTTCCCAAGAGCTTTGAGTTCAGGAAAATAGAACCCATTCTTCATTTTACATTAGGAATGTGTATGCTGCTGGCACTCCCTCACATAGATTACTTGTTTTTCTTGCGATCGCTCCTCACCTTCCCAAGAGCTTTGAGTTCAGGAAAATAGGACCCATTCTTCATTTTACATTAGGAATGTGTATGCTGCTGGCACTCCCTCCCATAGATAACTTGTTTTTCTTGCGATCGCTCCTCACCTTCCCAAGAGCTTTGAGTTCAGGAAAATAGAACCCATCCTTCATTTTACATTAGGAATGTGTATGCTGCTGGCACTCCCTCCCATAGATAACTCGTTTCTCTTGCGATCGCTCCTCATTTTCCCAAGAGCTTTGAGTTCAGGAAAATAGAACCCATTTTTCATTTTGTATTAGGAGTATGTATGCTGCTGTCACTCCCTCCCATAGATAACTTGATTTTCTAGCGATCGCTCCTCACCTTCGAAAAGATCTTTGAGTTCAGGAAAATAGAACCCATTCTTCATTTTACATTAGGAATTTGTATGCTGCTGGCACTCCCTCCCATAGGTAACTTGTTTTTCTTGCGATCGCTCCTCACCCCCCCAAGAGCTTTGAGTGCAGGAAAATAGAACCCATTCTTCATTTTACATTAAGAATATGTAAGCTGCTGGCACTCCCTCCCATAAATAACTTGTTTTTCTTGCGATCGCTCCTCACCTTCCCAAGAGCTTTGAGTTCAGGAAAATAGAACCCATTCTTCATTTTACATTAGGAATGTGTATGCTGCTGGCACTCCCTCCCATAGATAACTTGTTTTTCTTGCGAACGCTCCTCACCTTCCAAGAGCTTTGAGTTCAGGAAAATAGAATCCATTCTTCATTTTACATTAGGAATGTGTATGCTGCTGGCACTCCCTCCCATAGATAACTCGTTTTTATTGCGATCGCTCCTCACCTTCCCAAGAGCTTTGAGTTCAGGAAAATAGAACCCATTCTTCATTTTACATTAGGAATGTGTATGCTGCTGGCACTCCCTCTAATAGATAACTCGTTTTTCTTGCGATTGCTCCTCACTTTCCCAAGGGCTTTGAGTTCGGGAAAATAAAACCCATTCTTCATTTTACATTAGGAATTTTTATGCTGCTGGCACTCCCTCTCATAGATAACTTGTTTTTCTGGCGATCGCTCCTCACCTTCCCAAGAGCTTTGAGTTCAGGAAAATAGAACACATTCTTCATTTTACATTAGGAATGTGTATGCTGCTGGCACTCCCTCCCATAGATAACTCGTTTTTCTTGCGATTGCTCCTCACCTTCCAAAGAACTTTGAGTTCAGGAAAATAGAACCCATTCTTCATTTTACATTAGGAATGTGTATGCTGCTGGCACTCCCTCCCATAGATAACTTGTTTTTCTTTCGATCGCTCCTCATCTTCCCAAGAGCTTTGAGTTCAAAAAAAAAAGAACCCATTCTTCATTTTACATTAGGAATGTGTATGCTGCTGGCACTCCCTCCCATAGATAACTTGCTTTTCTTGCCATCGCTCCTCTCCTTCCCAAGAGATTTGAGTTCAGGAATATAGAACCCATTCTTCATTTTACATTAGGAATGTGTATGCTGCTGGCACTCCCTCCCATAGATAACTCGTTTTTCTTGCGATCGCTCCTCATTTTCCCAAGAGCTTTGAGTTCAGGAAAATAGAACCCATTCTTCATTTTACATTAGGAATATGTATGCTGCTGGCACTCCCTCCTATAGATAACTCGTTTTTCTTGCCATTGCTCCTCACCTTCCAAAGAACTTTGAGTTCAAGGAAATAGAACCCATTCTTCATTTTACATTAGGAATGTGTTTGCTGCTGGCCCTCCCTCCCACAGATAACTTGTTTTTCTTGCGATCGCTCCTCACCTTCCCAAGAACTTTGAGTTCAGGAAAATAGAACCCATTTTTCATTTTACATTAGGAATGTGTATGCTGCTGGCACCCCCTCCCATAGATAAATCGTTTTTCTTGCGATCGCTCCTCATTTTCCCAAGAGCTTTGAGTTCAGGAGAATAGAACCCATTCTTCATTTTATATTAGGAATGTGTATGCTGCTGGCACTCCCTCCCATAGATAACTTGTTTTTCTTGCGATCGCTCCTCACCTTCCCAAGAGCTTTGAGTTCAGGGAAATAGAGCCCATTCTTCATTTTACATTAGGAATATGTATGCTGCCGGCACTCCCTCCCATACATAACTCGTTTTTCTTGCGATCGCTCCTCACCTTCCCAAGAGCTTTGAGTTCAGGAAAATAAAACCCATTCTTCATTTTACATTAGGAATGTGTATGCTGCTGGCACTCCCTCCCATAGATAACTCGTTTTTCTTGCGATCGCTCCTCACCTTCCCAAGAGCTTTGAGTTTAGGAAAATAAAACCCATTCTTTATTTTACATTAGGAATGTGTATGCTGCTGGCACTCAATCCCATAGATAACTCGTTTTTCTTGCGATCGCTCCTCACCTTCCCAAGAGCTTTGAGTTCAGGAAAATAGAACCCATTCTTCATTTTACATTAGGAATGTGTATGCTGCTGGCACTCCCTCCCATAGATAACTTGTTTTACTTGCGATCGCTCCTCATCTTCCCAAGAGCTTTGAGTTCAGGAAAATAGAACCCATTCTTCATTTTACATTAGGAATGTGTATGTTGCTGTCACTCCCTCCCAGAAATAACTTGTTTTTCTTGCGATCGCTCCTCACCTTCCCAAGAGCTTTGAGTTCAGGAAAATAGAACCCATTCTTCATTTTACATTAGGAATGTGTATGCTGCTGGCACTACTTCCCATAGATAACTCGTTTTTCTTACGATCGCTCCTCACCTTCCCAAGAGATTTGAGTTCAGGAAAATAGAACCCATTCTTCATTTTACATTAGGAATGTGTTTGCTGCTGGCACTCCCTCCCATAGATAAATCGTTTTCCTTGCGATCGATCCTCACCTTCCCAAGAGCTTTTAGTTCAGGAAAATAGAACCCATTCTTCATTTTACATTAGGAATGTGTATGCTGCTGGCACTCCCTCCCATAGATAACTTGTTTTTCTTGCGATCGCTCCTCACCTTCCCAAGAGCTTTGAGTTCAGGAAAATAGAACCCATTCTTCATTTTACATTAGAAATGTTTATGCTGCCGGCACTCCCTTCCATAGATAACTCGTTCTTCTTGCGATCGCTCCTCACCTTCCCAAGAGCTTTGAGTTCAGGAAAATAGAACCCATTCTTCATTTTACATTAGGAATGTGTATGTTGCTGTCACTCCCTCCCAGAAATAACTTGTTTTTCTTGCGATCGCTCCTCACTTTCCCAAGAGCTTTGAGTTCAGGAAAATAGAACCCATTCTTCATTTTACATTAGGAATGTGTATGCTGCTGGCACTCCCTCCCATAGATAACTTGTTTTTCTTGCGATCGCTCCTCAACTTCCCAAGAGCTTTGAGTTCAGGAAAATAGAACTCATATTTCATTTTACATTAGGAATGTGTATGCTGCTGTCACTCCCTCCAATAAATATCTCGTTTTTCTTGCGATCGCTCCTCAACTTCCCAAGAGCTTTGAGTTCAGGAAAAGAGAACCCATTCTTCATTTTACATTAGGAATGTGTATGCTGCTTGCACTCCCTCCCATAGATAACTCGTTTTTCTTGCCATTGCTCCTCACCTTCCAAAGAACTTTGAGTTCAGGAAAATAGAACCCATTCTTCATTTTACATTAGGAATGTGTATGATGCTGGCACTCCCTCACATAGATAACTTGTTTTCTTTGCGATCGCTCCTCACCTTAACAAGTGTTTTGAGTTCAGGAAAATAGAACCCATTCTTCATTTTACATTAGGAATGTGTATGCTGCTGGCACTCCCTCCCATAGATAACTCGTTTTTCTTGCCATTGCTCCTCACCTTCCAAAGAACTTTGAGTTCAGGAAAATAGAACCCATTCTTCATTTTACATTAGGAATGTGTATGCTGCTGGCCCTCCCTCCCATAGATAACTCGTTTTTCTTGCGATCGCTCCTCACCTTCCCAAGAGCTTTGAGTTCAGGAAAATAGAACCCATTCTTCATTTTACATTAGGAATGTGTATGTTGCTGGCACTCCCTCCCATAGATAACTTGTTTTTCTTGCGATCGCTCCTCATCTTGCCAAGAGCTTTGAGTTCAAGAAAATAGAACCCATTCTTCATTTTACATTAGGAATATGTATGCTGCTGGCACTCCCTCCCATATATAACTTGTTTTTCTTGCGATCGCTCCTCACCTTCCCAAGAACTTTGAGTTCAGGAAAATAGAACCCATTCTTCATTTTGCATTAGGAATGTGTATGCTGCTGGCACTCCCTCCCATAGATAACTTGTTTTTCTTGCGATCGCTCCTCAACTTCCCAAGAGCTTTGAGTTCAGGAAAATAGAACTCATATTTCATTTTACATTAGGAATGTGTATGCTGCTGTCACTTCCTCCAATAAATAACTCATTTTTCTTGCGATTGCTCCTCACCTTCCCAAGAGTTTTGAGTTCAGGAAAATAGAACCCATTCTTCATTTTACATTAGGAATGTGTATGCTGCTGGCACTCCCTCCCATAGATAACTTGTCTTTCTTGCGATCGCTTCTAAACTTCCCAAGAGCTTTGAGTTCAGGAAAATAGGACCCACATTTCATTTTACATTAGGAATGTGTATGCTGCTGTCACTCCCTCCAATAAATAACTCGTTTCTCTTGCGATTGCTCCTCAACTTCCCAAGAGTTTTGAGTTCAGGAAAATAGAACCCATTCTTCATTTTACATTAGGAATGTGTATGCTGCTGGCACTCACTCCCATAGATAACTCGTTTTTCTTGCGATCGCTCCTCACCTTCCCAAGAGCTTTGAGTTCAAGAAAATAGAATCCATTCTTCATTTTAAATTAGGAATGTGTATGCTGCTGGCACTTCCTCCCATAGATAACTTGTTTTTCTTGCGATCACTCCTCACCTTCCCATGAACTTTGAGTTCAGGAAAATAGAACCCATTCTTCATTTTACATTAGGAATGTGCATGCTGCTGGCACTACCTCTCATAGATAACTCGTTTTTCTTGCGATCGCTCCTCACCTTCCCAAGAGCTTTGAGTTCAGGAAAATAGAACCCATTCTTGAATTTACATTAGGAATGTGTATGTTGCTGGCACTCACTCCCATAGATAACTCGTTTTTCTTGCGATCGCTCCTCCCCTTCCCAAGAGCTTTGAGTTCAAGAAAATAGAACCCATTCTTCATTTTACATTAGGAAAGTGTATGTTGCTGGCACTCCCTCCCATAGATAACTTGTTTTTCTTGCGATCGCTCCTCAACTTCCCAAGAGCTTTGAGTTAAGGAAAATAGAACCCATTCTGCATTTTACATTAGGAAATTGTATGCTGCTGGCACGCCTTCTCATAGATAACTTGTTTTTCTTGCGATCGCTCCTCACCTTCCCAAGAGCTTTGAGTTCAGGGAAATAGAATCCATTCTTCATTTTACATTAGGAATGTGTATGCTGCTGGCACTATCTCCCATAGATAATTTGTTTTTCTTGCGATCGCTCCTCACCTCCCCAAGAGTCTTGAGTTCAGGAAAGTAGAACCCATTCTTCATTTTACATTAGGAATGTGTATGCTGCTGGTATTCCCTCCCATAGATAACTTGTTTTTCTTGCGATCGCTCCTCACCTTCCCGTGAGCTTTGAGTTCAGGAAAATAGAATCCATTCTTCATTTTACATTAGGAATGTGTATGCTGCTGGCACTCCCTCCCATAGATAACTTGTTTTTCTTGCGATCGCTCCTCACCTTCCCAAGAGCTTTGAGTTCAGGAAAACAGAACCCATCCTTCATTTTACATTAGGAATGTGTATGCTGCTGGCATTCCCTCCCATAGATAACTTGTTTTTCTTGCGATCGCTCCTCACCTTCCCAAGAGCTTTGAGTTCAGGAAAATAGAACCCATTCTTCATTTTACATTAGGAATGTTTATGCTGCCGGCACTCCCTCCCATACATAACCCGTTTTTCTTGCGATCGCTCCTCACCTTCACAAGAGCTTTGAGTTCAGGAAAATAGAACCCATCCTTCATTTTACATTAGGAATGTGTATGCTGCTGGCACTCCCTCCCATAGATAACCCGTTTTTCTTGCGATCGCTCCTCAACTTCCCAAGAGCTTTGAGTTCAGGAAAATAGAACCCATTCTTCATTTTACATTAGGAATGTGTATGCTGCTGGCACTAACTCCAATAGATAATTTGTTTTACTTGCGATCGCTCCACAACTTCCCAAGAGCTTTGAGTTCAGTAAAATAGAACCCATTCTTCATTTTACATTAGGAATGTGTATGCTGCTGGCAATCCCTCCCATAGATAACTCGTTTTTCTTGCAATCGCTCCTCACCTTCCCAAGAGCTTTGAGTTCAGGAAAATAGAACCCATTCTTCATTTTACATTAGGAATGTGTATGCTGCTGGCACTCCTTCCCATAGATAACTCGTTTTTCTTGCGATCGCTCCTCACATTCCCAAGAGCTTTGAGTTCAGGAAAATAGAACCCATTCTTCATTTTACATTAGGAATGTGTATGCTGCTGGCACTCCCTCCCATAGATAACTTGTTTTTCTTGCGATCGCTCCTCACCTTCCCAAGAGCTTTGAGTTCAGGAAAATAGAACCCATTCTTCATTTTACATTAGGAATGTGTATGATGCTGGCACTCCCTCCCATAGATAACTTGTTTTCTTTGCGATCGCTCCTCACCTTAACATGAACTTTGAGTTCAGGAAAATAGAACCCATTCTTCATTTTACATTAGGAATGTGTATGCTGCTGGCACTCCCTTCCATAGATAACTCGTTTTTCTTGCCATTGCTCCTCACCTTCCAAAGAACTTTGAGTTCAAGAAAATAGAACCCATTCTTCATTTTACATTAGGAATGTGTATGCTGCTGGCCCACCTTCCCATAGATAACTCGTTTTTCTTGCGATCGCTCCTCACCTTCCCAAGAGCTTTGAGTTCAGGAAAATAGAACCCATTCTTCATTTTACATTATGAATGTGTATGCTGCTGGCACTCCCTCCCATAGATAACTTGTATTACTTGCGATCGCTCCTCACCTTCCCAAGAGCTTTGAGTTCAGGAAAATAGAACCCATTCTTCATTTTACATTATGAATGTGTATGCTGCTGGCACTCCCTCCCATAGATAACTTCTTTTTCTTGCGATCGCTCCTCAAATTCCCAAGAACTTTGATTTCAGGGAAATAGAACCCATTCTTCATTTTACATTAGGAATGTGTATGTTGCTGGCACTCCTTCCATAGATAACTTGTTTTTCTTGCGATCGCTCCTCATCTTCCCAAGAGCTTTGAGTTCAGGAAAATAGAACCCATTCTTCATTTTACAATAGGAATATGTATGATGCTGGCACTCCCTCCCATATATAACTTGTTTTTCTTGCGATCGCTCCTCACCTTCCCAAGAACTTTGAGTTCAGGAAATTAGAACCCATTCTTCATTTTGCATTAGGAATGTGTATGCTGCTGGCACTCCCTCCCATAGATAACTTGTTTTTCTTGCGATCGCTCCTCAACTTCCCAAGAGCTTTGAGTTCAGGAAAATAGAACTCATATTTCATTTTACATTAGGAATGTGTATGCTGCTGTCACTCCCTCCAATAAATAACTCGTTTTTCTTGCGATTGCTCCTCACCTTCCCAAGAGTTTTGAGTTCAGGAAAATAGAACCCATTCTTCATTTTACATTAGGAATGTGTATGCTGCTGGCACTCCCTCCCATAGATAACTTGTTTTTCTTGCGATCGCTCATAAACTTCCCAAGAGCTTTGAGTTCAGGAAAATAGAACCCATTCTTCATTTTACATTAGGAATGTGTATGCTGCTGGCACTCCCTCCCATAGATAACTTGTTTTTCTTGCGATCACTCCTCACCTTCCCATGAACTTTGAGTTCAGGAAAATAGAACCCATTCTTCATTTTACATTAGGAATGTGTATGCTGCTGGCACTCCCTCTCATAGATAACTCGTTTTTCTTGCGATCGCTCTTCACCTTCCCAAGAGCTTTGAGTTTAGGAAAATAGAACCCATTCTTGAATTTACATTAGGAATGTGTATGTTGCTGGCACTCCCTCCCATAAATAACTCGTTTTTCTTGCGATCGCTCCTCACCTTCCCAAGAGCTTTGAGTTCAGGAAAATAGAACCCATTCTTCATTTTACATTAGGAATGTGTATGCTGCTGGCACTAACTCCCATAGATAATTTGTTTTACTTGCGATCGCTCCTCACCTTCCCAAGAGCTTTGAGTTCAGGAAAATAGAACCCATTCTTCATTTTACATTAGGAATGTGTATGCTGCTGGCACTCCCTCCCATAGATAACTCGTTTTTCTTGCGATCGCTCCTCACCTTCCCAAGAGCTTTGAGTTCAGGAAAATAGAAAACATTCTTCATTTTACATTAGGAATGTTTATGCTGTTGGCACTCCCTCCCATAGATAACTTGTTTTTCTTGCGATCGCTCCTCACCTTCCCAAGAGCTTTGAGTTCAGGAAAATAGAATCCATTCTTCATTTTACATTAGGAATGTGAATGCTGCTGGCACTCCTTCCCATAGATAACTCGTTTTTCTTGCGATCGCTCCTCACATTCCCAAGAGCTTTGAGTTCAGGAAAATAGAACCCATTCTTCATTTTACTTTAGGAATGTGTATGCTGCTGGCACTCCCTCCCATAGATAATTTGTTTTTCTTGCGATCGCTCCTCACCTTCCCAAGAGCTTTGAGTTCAGGAAAATAGAACCCATCCTTCATTTTACATTAGGAATGTGTATGCTGCTGGCACTCCCTCCCATAGATAACTCGTTTTTCTTGCGATCGCTCCTCACCTTCCCAAATTAACAATAAAAAAAATTTTTAACGTCTGTGGAAGTACCTTTTTAAAATAAATTGTTAGCATTATAATTGTTGTACTATGAATTTTTCACAGATACTTAAGACACTTTTAAAGCTTCTCTTAAAATCCCTGAGTGCTGGGTGGCTTTGAAAATCCATAGTGAATTTTTAAATTAACAAAAAAAAATTTTTTTAGCGTCAGTGGATGTACCCCTTTAAAATAAATTGTTAGCGTTATAATTGGTGTACTATGACTTTTTAACAGATACCTAAGACACTTTTAAATCTTCTCTTAAAATCCCTGAGTGCTGGGTGGCTTCAAAAATCCATAGTGAATTTTTAAATTAACAATAAAAATTTTTTTTAGCGTCAGTGGATGTACCCCTTTAAAATAAATTGTTAGCGTTATAATTGGTGTACTATGACTTTTTAACAGATACCTAAGACACTTTTAAATCTTCTCTTAAAATCCTTGAGTGCTAGGTAGCTTCAAAAATGCATAGTGAATTTTTAAATTAACAACAAAATTTTTTTTAACTTCAGTTTTTGTACCCCTTTAAAATAAATTGTTAGCGTCATAATTGTTGTTCTATGAATTTTTCACGAATATCTGAGACACTTTCAAATCTTCTCTTAAAATCCCTGAATGCTGGGTGGATTCAAAAATGCATAGTCAATTTTTAAATTAACAATAAATTTTTTTTTAACGTCAGTGGATGTACCCCCATAAAATAAATTGTTAGCGTTATAATTGTTAAACTATGAATTTTTTTCAGATACCTAAGACATTTTTAAAGCTTCTTTTAAAATCCCTGAGTGCTGGGTGGCTTTGAAAATCCATAGTGAATTTTTAAATTAACAAAAAAAAATTTTTTTAACGTCAGTGGATATACCCCTTTAAAATAAATTGTTAGCGTTATAATTGTTGAGCTAAGAATTTTTTGCAGATACCCAATACATTTTTAAATCTTCTCTTAAAATTCCTGAGTGCTGGGTGGCTTCAAAAAGCCATAGTGAATTTTTAAATTAACAATAAATAATTTTTTTAACGTCAGTGAATGTACCTCTTTAAAATAAATTGTTAAGGTTATAATTGTAGAACTATAAATTTTTTACAGATATTTAAGACACTTCTTAAGCTTCTCTTAAAATTCCTGAGTGCTGGTGGCTTCGGAAATGCATAGTGAATTTTTAAATTAACAATAATTTTTTTTTTCACGTCAGTGGATGTAACCCTTTAATATAAAATGTTAGCGTTATAATTGTTGAACTACGAATTTTTTGCAGAAACCTAAGACACTTTTTAAGCTTTTCTTAAAATCCCTGAGTGCTGGGTGGCTTCAAAAATCCATAGTGAATTTTTAAATTTACAATAAAAAATTTTTTTAACGTCATTGGATATACCCCTTTAAATAAATTATAAGAATTATAATTGTTGAACTATGAATTTTTTACAGATACCTAAGACTCTTTCAAAGCTTCTCTTAAAATCCCTGAGTGCTGGGTGGCTTCGAAAATCCATAGTGAATTTTTAAATTAACAATAAATAATTTTTTTAATGTCAGTGGATGTACTTTTTAAAAATAAATTGTTAGCGTTATAATTGTTGAACTATGAATTTTTTGCAGATATCTAAGATGCTTTTAAAGTTTCTCTTAAAATCCCTGAGTGCTGGGTGGCTTCAAAAATGCATAGTGAATTTTTAAATTAACAATAAATAATTTTTTTAACGTCAGTGGATTTTCCCTTTTAAAATAAATTGTGAGCGTTATAATTGTTGAACTATGAATTTTTTACAGATACCTAAGACACTTTTAAAGCTTCTCTTAAAATTTCAGAGTGCTGGGTGTCTTCGAAAATCCATAGTGAATTTTTAAATTAACAATAAAAAATTTTTTTAACGTCAGTGGATGTACCCCTTTGAAATAAATTGTTAGCGTTAAAATTGTTGTACCATGAATTATTCACAGATATCTAAGACACCTCTAAAGCTTCTCTTAAAATCTCTGAGTGCTGGGTGTCTTTGAAAATCCATAGTGAATTTTTAAATTAACAAAAAAAAATTTTTTTAACGTCAGTGGATGTACTCCTTTAAAATAAAATGTTAGCGTTATAATTGTTGAACTATGATTTTTTTGCAGATACGTAAGACACTTTGAAAGCTTCTCTTAAAATTTCAGAGTGCTGGGTGTCTTCGAAAATCCATAGTGAATTTTTAAATTAACAATAAAAAATTTTTTTAACGTCAGTGGATGTACCCCTTTGAAATAAATTGTTAGCGTTAAAATTGTTGTACCATGAATTTTTCACAGATACCTAAGACACTTTTAAAGCTTCTCTTAAAATTCCTGAGTGCTGGATGGCTTCGAAAATGCATAGTGAATTTTTAAATTAACAAAAAAAAATTTTTTTAACGTCAGTGGATGTACCCTTTAAAATAAATTGTTAGCGTTATAATTGTTGGACCATGAATTTTTCGCAGATATCTAAGACACTTTTAAAGCTTCTCTTAAAATCTCTGAGTGCTAGGTGACTTCGAAAATTCATAGTGAATTTTTAAATTAACAAAAAAAAATTTTTTTTTCACGTCAGTGGATTTACCCCATAAAATAAATTGTTAGCGTTATAATTGTTGTACTATGAATTTTTCGCAGATATCTAAGACACTTTTAAAGCTTCTCTTAAAGTCCCTGAGTGCCGGGTGTCTTCGAAATTCCATAGTGAATTTTTAAATTAACAATAAAAATTTTTTTAACGTCAGTGGATGTACCCCTTTAAAATAAATTGTTAGCGTTATAATTGTTGTATTATGAATTATTTACAGATATCTAAGACTCTTTTAAAGCTTCTCTTAAAATCTCTGAGTGCTGGGTGGCTTTGAAAATCCATAGAGAATTTTTAAATTAATAAATTTTTTTTTTAACGTCAGTAGATGTACCCTTTTAAAATAAATTGTTAGCGTTAAAATTGTTGTACCATGAATTTTTCACAGATACCTAAGACACTCTTAAAGCTTCTCTAAAAATCCCTGAGTGCTGGGTGGCTTTTGAAATTCATAGTGAATTTTTAAATTAACAATAAAAAATTTTTTTAACGTCAGAGGATATACCTCCTCAAAATAAATTGTTAGCGTTATAATTCTTGAACTATGAATTTTTTGCAGATACCCAAGACACTTCTAAAGCTTCTCTTAAAATATCTGAGTGCTGAGTGGCTTGGAAAATGCATAGTGAATTTTTAAATTAACAAAAAAATTTTTTTTAACGTCAGTGGATGTATCCCTTTAAAATAAATTGTTAGCATTATAATTGTTGTACTATGAATTTTTCACAGATACTTAAGATACTTTTAAAGCTTCTCTTAAAATGCCTGAATGCTGGGTGGCTTTGAAAATCCATAGTGAATTTTTAAATTAACAAAAAATTTTTTTTTAACGTCTGTGGATATTCCCCTTTAAAATAAATTGTTAGCATTATAATTGTTGTACAATGAATTTTTCACAGATACCTAAGACACTTTTAAAGCTTTTCTTAAAATCCATGAGTGCTGGGTGGCTTCAAAGATGCATAGTGAATTTTTAAATTAACAATAAAAAATTTTTTTAACGTCAGTGGATATTCCCTTTTAAAATAAATTGTTAGCGTTATAATTGTTTAACTATGAATTTTTCACAGATACCTAAGACACTTTTAAAGCTTCTCTTAAAATCTCTGAGTACTGGGTGGCTTTGAAAATCCATAGTGAATTTTTAAATTAACAAAAAAATTTTTTTAAACTCAGTGGATGTACCCCTTTAAAATAAAATGTTAGCGTTATAATTGTTGACATATGAATTTTTTTGCAGATACCCAAGACACTTTTAAAGCATATCTTAAAATTCCTGAGTGCTGGGTGGCTTCGAAAATGCATAGTAAATTTTTAAATTAACAAAAAAAAGTTTTTTAACGTCAGTGGATGTACCCATTTAAAATAAATTGTTGGCGTTATAATTGTTGTATTATGATTTTTTTACAGATATCTAAGACTATTTTAAAGCTTTTCTTAAAATCCCTGAGTGCTGGGTGTCTTTGAAAATCCATAGTGAATTTTTAAATTAACAAAAAAAAAAATTTTTAACGTCAGTGGATATACCCCTTTAAAATAAATTGTTAGCGTTATATCTGTTGTACTGTGAATTTTTCGCAGATACTTAAAACTCTTTTGAAGCTTCTCTTAAAATTCCTGAGTGCTGGATGGCTTCGAAAATCCATAGTGAATTTTTAAATTAACAATAAAAGATTTTTTTAACGTCAGTGGATATACCCTTTTAAAATAAATTGTTAGCGATATAATTGTTGTACTATGAATTTTTCACAGATACTTAGGCACTTTTAAAGCTTCTCTTAAAATCCCTGAGTGCTGGGTGGCTTTGAAAATCCATTGTGAATTTTTAAATTAACAAAATAATTTTTTTAACGTCAGTGAATGTACCCCTTTAAAATAAATTGTTAGCGTTATAATTGTTGTACTATAAATTTTTCACAGATATCTAAGACACTTTTAAAGCTTCTCTTAAAATCCCTGAGTGCTGGGTGTCTTCAAAAATGCATAGTGAATTTTTAAATTAACAAAAAAAAATTTTTTTTACGTCAGTGGATGTACCCCTTTAAAATAAATTGTTAGCGTTATAATTGTTGTACTATGAATTTTTCGCAGATACTAAGACCCTTTTAAAGCTTCTCTTAAAATCTATAAGTTCAGGAAAATATAACTCATTCTTCATTTTACATTAGGAATGTGTATGCTGCTGGCACTCCTTCACATAGGTAACTTGTTTTTCTTGCGATCGCTCCTCACCTTCCCAAGAGCTTTGAGTTCAGGAAAATAGAACCCATTCTTCATTTTACATTAGGAATGTGTATGCTGCTGGCACTCCCTCCCATAGATAACTTGTTTTTCTTGCGTTCGCTCCTCACCTTCCCAAGAGCTTTGAGTTCAGGAAAATAGAACCCATTCTTCATTTTACATTAGGAATGTGTATGCTGCTGGCACTCCCTCACATAGATTACTTGTTTTTCTTGCGATCGCTCCTCACCTTCCCAAGAGCTTTGAGTTCAGGAAAATAGGACCCATTCTTCATTTTACATTAGGAATGTGTATGCTGCTGGCACTCCCTCCCATAGATAACTTGTTTTTCTTGCGATCGCTCCTCACCTTCCCAAGAGCTTTGAGTTCAGGAAAATAGAACCCATCCTTCATTTTACATTAGGAATGTGTATGCTGCTGGCACTCCCTCCCATAGATAACTCGTTTCTCTTGCGATCGCTCCTCATTTTCCCAAGAGCTTTGAGTTCAGGAAAATAGAACCCATTTTTCATTTTGTATTAGGAGTATGTATGCTGCTGTCACTCCCTCCCATAGATAACTTGTTTTTCTAGCGATCGCTCCTCACCTTCGAAAAGATCTTTGAGTTCAGGAAAATAGAACCCATTCTTCATTTTACATTAGGAATTTGTATGCTGCTGGCACTCCCTCCCATAGGTAACTTGTTTTTCTTGCGATCGCTCCTCACCCCCCCAAGAGCTTTGAGTGCAGGAAAATAGAACCCATTCTTCATTTTACATTAAGAATATGTAAGCTGCTGGCACTCCCTCCCATAAATAACTTGTTTTTCTTGCGATCGCTCCTCACCTTCCCAAGAGCTTTGAGTTCAGGAAAATAGAACCCATTCTTCATTTTACATTAGGAATGTGTATGCTGCTGGCACTCCCTCCCATAGATAACTTGTTTTTCTTGCGAACGCTCCTCACCTTCCAAGAGCTTTGAGTTCAGGAAAATAGAATCCATTCTTCATTTTACATTAGGAATGTGTATGCTGCTGGCACTCCCTCCCATAGATAACTCGTTTTTATTGCGATCGCTCCTCACCTTCCCAAGAGCTTTGAGTTCAGGAAAATAGAACCCATTCTTCATTTTACATTAGGAATGTGTATGCTGCTGGCACTCCCTCTAATAGATAACTCGTTTTTCTTGCGATTGCTCCTCACTTTCCCAAGGGCTTTGAGTTCGGGAAAATAAAACCCATTCTTCATTTTACATTAGGAATTTTTATGCTGCTGGCACTCCCTCTCATAGATAACTTGTTTTTCTGGCGATCGCTCCTCACCTTCCCAAGAGCTTTGAGTTCAGGAAAATAGAACACATTCTTCATTATACATTAGGAATGTGTATGCTGCTGGCACTCCCTCCCATAGATAACTCGTTTTTCTTGCGATTGCTCCTCACCTTCCAAAGAACTTTGAGTTCAGGAAAATAGAACCCATTCTTCATTTTACATTAGGAATGTGTATGCTGCTGGCACTCCCTCCCATAGATAACTTGTTTTTCTTTCGATCGCTCCTCATCTTCCCAAGAGCTTTGAGTTCAAAAAAAAAAGAACCCATTCTTCATTTTACATTAGGAATGTGTATGCTGCTGGCACTCCCTCCCATAGATAACTTGCTTTTCTTGCCATCGCTCCCCTCCTTCCCAAGAGATTTGAGTTCAAAAAAAAAAGAACCCATTCTTCATTTTACATTAGGAATGTGTATGCTGCTGGCACTCCCTCCCATAGATAACTTGCTTTTCTTGCCATCGCTCCCCTCCTTCCCAAGAGATTTGAGTTCAGGAATATAGAACCCATTCTTCATTTTACATTAGGAATGTGTATGCTGCTGGCACTCCCTCCCATAGATAACTCGTTTTTCTTTCGATCGCTCCTCATCTTCCCAAGAGCTTTGAGTTCAAAAAAAAAAGAACCCATTCTTCATTTTACATTAGGAATGTGTATGCTGCTGGCACTCCCTCCCATAGATAACTTGCTTTTCTTGCCATCGCTCCCCTCCTTCCCAAGAGATTTGAGTTCAGGAAAATAGAACCCATTCTTCATTTTACATTAGGAATATGTATGCTGCTGGCACTCCCTCCTATAGATAACTCGTTTTTCTTGCCATTGCTCCTCACCTTCCAAAGAACTTTGAGTTCAAGGAAATAGAACCCATTCTTCATTTTACATTAGGAATGTGTTTGCTGCTGGCCCTCCCTCCCACAGATAACTTGTTTTTCTTGCGATCGCTCCTCACCTTCCCAAGAGCTTTGAGTTCAGGAAAATAGAACCCATTTTTCATTTTACATTAGGAATGTGTATGCTGCTGGCACCCCCTCCCATAGATAAATCGTTTTTCTTGCGATCGCTCCTCATTTTCCCAAGAGCTTTGAGTTCAGGAAAATAGAACCCATTCTTCATTTTATATTAGGAATGTGTATGCTGCTGGCACTCCCTCCCATAGATAACTTGTTTTTCTTGCGATCGCTCCTCACCTTCCCAAGAGCTTTGAGTTCAGGGAAATAGAGCCCATTCTTCATTTTACATTAGGAATATGTATGCTGCCGGCACTCCCTCCCATACATAACTCGTTTTTCTTGCGATCGCTCCTCACCTTCCCAAGAGCTTTGAGTTCAGGAAAATAAAACCCATTCTTCATTTTACATTAGGAATGTGTATGCTGCTGGCACTCCCTCCCATAGATAACTCGTTTTTCTTGCGATCGCTCCTCACCTTCCCAAGAGCTTTGAGTTTAGGAAAATAAAACCCATTCTTTATTTTACATTAGGAATGTGTATGCTGCTGGCACTCAATCCCATAGATAACTCGTTTTTCTTGCGATCGCTCCTCACCTTCCCAAGAGCTTTGAGTTCAGGAAAATAGAACCCATTCTTCATTTTACATTAGGAATGTGTATGCTGCTGGCACTCCCTCCCATAGATAACTTGTTTTACTTGCGATCGCTCCTCATCTTCCCAAGAGCTTTGAGTTCAGGAAAATAGAACCCATTCTTCATTTTACATTAGGAATGTGTATGCTGCTGGCACTACTTCCCATAGATAACTCGTTTTTCTTACGATCGCTCCTCACCTTCCCAAGAGATTTGAGTTCAGGAAAATAGAACCCATTCTTCATTTTACATTAGGAATGTGTTTGCTGCTGGCACTCCCTCCCATAGATAAATCGTTTTCCTTGCGATCGATCCTCACCTTCCCAAGAGCTTTGAGTTCAGGAAAATAGAACCCATTCTTCATTTTACATTAGGAATGTGTATGTTGCTGTCACTCCCTCCCAGAAATAACTTGTTTTTCTTGCGATCGCTCCTCACCTTCCCAAGAGCTTTGAGTTCAGGAAAATAGAACCCATTCTTCATTTTACATTAGGAATGTGTATGCTGCTGGCACTCCCTCCCAGAAATAACTTGTTTTTCTTGCGATCGCTCCTCACCTTCCCAAGAGCTTTGAGTTCAGGAAAATAGAACCCATTCTTCATTTTACATTAGGAATGTGTATGTTGCTGTCACTCCCTCCCAGAAATAACTTGTTTTTCTTGCGATCGCTCCTCACCTTCCCAAGAGCTTTGAGTTCAGGAAAATAGAACCCATTCTTCATTTTACATTAGGAATGTGTATGCTGCTGGCACTCCCTCCCATAGATAACTTGTTTTTCTTGCGATCGCTCCTCAACTTCCCAAGAGCTTTGAGTTCAGGAAAATAGAACTCATATTTCATTTTACATTAGGAATGTGTATGCTGCTGTCACTCCCTCCAATAAATATCTCGTTTTTCTTGCGATCGCTCCTCAACTTCCCAAGAGCTTTGAGTTCAGGAAAAGAGAACCCATTCTTCATTTTACATTAGGAATGTGTATGCTGCTTGCACTCCCTCCCATAGATAACTCGTTTTTCTTGCCATTGCTCCTCACCTTCCAAAGAACTTTGAGTTCAGGAAAATAGAACCCATTCTTCATTTTACATTAGGAATGTGTATGATGCTGGCACTCCCTCACATAGATAACTTGTTTTCTTTGCGATCGCTCCTCACCTTAACAAGAGTTTTGAGTTCAGGAAAATAGAACCCATTCTTCATTTTACATTAGGAATGTGTATGCTGCTGGCACTCCCTCCCATAGATAACTCGTTTTTCTTGCCATTGCTCCTCACCTTCCAAAGAACTTTGAGTTCAGGAAAATAGAACCCATTCTTCATTTTACATTAGGAATGTGTATGCTGCTGGCCCTCCCTCCCATAGATAACTCGTTTTTCTTGCGATCGCTCCTCACCTTCCCAAGAGCTTTGAGTTCAGGAAAATAGAACCCATTCTTCATTTTACATTAGGAATGTGTATGTTGCTGGCACTCCCTCCCATAGATAACTTGTTTTTCTTGCGATCGCTCCTCATCTTGCCAAGAGCTTTGAGTTCAAGAAAATAGAACCCATTCTTCATTTTACATTAGGAATATGTATGCTGCTGGCACTCCCTCCCATATATAACTTGTTTTTCTTGCGATCGCTCCTCACCTTCCCAAGAACTTTGAGTTCAGGAAAATAGAACCCATTCTTCATTTTGCATTAGGAATGTGTATGCTGCTGGCACTCCCTCCCATAGATAACTTGTTTTTCTTGCGATCGCTCCTCAACTTCCCAAGAGCTTTGAGTTCAGGAAAATAGAACTCATATTTCATTTTACATTAGGAATGTGTATGCTGCTGTCACTTCCTCCAATAAATAACTCATTTTTCTTGCGATTTCTCCTCACCTTCCCAAGAGTTTTGAGTTCAGGAAAATAGAACCCATTCTTCATTTTACATTAGGAATGTGTATGCTGCTGGCACTCCCTCCCATAGATAACTTGTCTTTCTTGCGATCGCTTCTAAACTTCCCAAGAGCTTTGAGTTCAGGAAAATAGGACCCACATTTCATTTTACATTAGGAATGTGTATGCTGCTGTCACTCCCTCCAATAAATAACTCGTTTCTCTTGCGATTGCTCCTCAACTTCCCAAGAGTTTTGAGTTCAGGAAAATAGAACCCATTCTTCATTTTACATTAGGAATGTGTATGCTGCTGGCACTCACTCCCATAGATAACTCGTTTTTCTTGCGATCGCTCCTCACCTTCCCAAGAGCTTTGAGTTCAAGAAAATAGAATCCATTCTTCATTTTAAATTAGGAATGTGTATGCTGCTGGCACTTCCTCCCATAGATAACTTGTTTTTCTTGCGATCACTCCTCACCTTCCCATGAACTTTGAGTTCAGGAAAATAGAACCCATTCTTCATTTTACATTAGGAATGTGCATGCTGCTGGCTCTACCTCTCATAGATAACTCGTTTTTCTTGCGATCGCTCCTCACCTTCCCAAGAGCTTTGAGTTCAGGAAAATAGAACCCATTCTTGAATTTACATTAGGAATGTGTATGTTGCTGGCACTCACTCCCATAGATAACTCGTTTTTCTTGCGATCGCTCCTCCCCTTCCCAAGAGCTTTGAGTTCAAGAAAATAGAACCCATTCTTCATTTTACATTAGGAAAGTGTATGTTGCTGGCACTCCCTCCCATAGATAACTTGTTTTTCTTGCGATCGCTCCTCAACTTCCCAAGAGCTTTGAGTTAAGGAAAATAGAACCCATTCTGCATTTTACATTAGGAAATTGTATGCTGCTGGCACGCCTTCTCATAGATAACTTGTTTTTCTTGCGATCGCTCCTCACCTTCCCAAGAGCTTTGAGTTCAGGGAAATAGAATCCATTCTTCATTTTACATTAGGAATGTGTATGCTGCTGGCACTATCTCCCATAGATAACTTGTTTTTCTTGCGATCGCTCCTCACCTCCCCAAGAGTCTTGAGTTCAGGAAAGTAGAACCCATTCTTCATTTTACATTAGGAATGTGTATGCTGCTGGTATTCCCTCCCATAGATAACTTGTTTTTCTTGCGATCGCTCCTCACCTTCTCGTGAGCTTTGAGTTCAGGAAAATAGAATCCATTCTTCATTTTACATTAGGAATGTGTATGCTGCTGGCACTCCCTCCCATAGATAACTTGTTTTTCTTGCGATCGCTCCTCACCTTCCCAAGAGCTTTGAGTTCAGGAAAACAGAACCCATCCTTCATTTTACATTAGGAATGTGTATGCTGCTGGCATTCCCTCCCATAGATAACTTGTTTTTCTTGCGATCGCTCCTCACCTTCCCAAGAGCTTTGAGTTCAGGAAAATAGAACCCATTCTTCATTTTACATTAGGAATGTTTATGCTGCCGGCACTCCCTCCCATACATAACCCGTTTTTCTTGCGATCGCTCCTCACCTTCACAAGAGCTTTGAGTTCAGGAAAATAGAACCCATCCTTCATTTTACATTAGGAATGTGTATGCTGCTGGCACTCCCTCCCATAGATAACCCGTTTTTCTTGCGATCGCTCCTCAACTTCCCAAGAGCTTTGAGTTCAGGAAAATAGAACCCATTCTTCATTTTACATTAGGAATGTGTATGCTGCTGGCACTAACTCCAATAGATAATTTGTTTTACTTGCGATCGCTCCTCAACTTCCCAAGAGCTTTGAGTTCAGTAAAATAGAACCCATTCTTCATTTTACATTAGGAATGTGTATGCTGCTGGCAATCCCTCCCATAGATAACTCGTTTTTCTTGCAATCGCTCCTCACCTTCCCAAGAGCTTTGAGTTCAGTAAAATAGAACCCATTCTTCATTTTACATTAGGAATGTGTATGCTGCTGGCAATCCCTCCCATAGATAACTCGTTTTTCTTGCAATCGCTCCTCACCTTCCCAAGAGCTTTGAGTTCAGGAAAATAGAACCCATTCTTCATTTTACATTAGGAATGTGTATGCTGCTGGCACTCC
This sequence comes from Diaprepes abbreviatus, assembly GCA_034092305.1. Classification (NCBI taxonomy): domain Eukaryota; kingdom Metazoa; phylum Arthropoda; class Insecta; order Coleoptera; family Curculionidae; genus Diaprepes; species Diaprepes abbreviatus. Next base: position 135,830 of record JASJET010000487.1, read on the forward strand.
CTCTAATAGATAACTCGTTTTTCTTGCCATTGCTCCTCACCTTCCAAAGAACTTTGAGTTCAGGAAAATAGAACCCATTCTTCATTTTACATTAGGAATGTGTATGCTGCTGGCCCTCCCTCCCATAGATAACTCGTTTTTCTTGCGATCGCTCCTCACCTTCCCAAGAGCTTTGAGTTCAGGTAAATAGAACCCATTCTTCACTTTACATTATGAATGTGTATGCTGCTGGCACTCCCTCCCGTAGATAACTAGTTTTACTTGCGATCGTTCCTCACCTTCCCAAGAGCTTTGAGTTCAGGAAAATAGAACCCATTCTTCATTTTACATTATGAATGTGTATGCTGCTGGCACTCCCTCCCATAGATAACTCGTTTTTCTTGCGATCGCTCCCCACCTTCCCAAGAGCTTTGAGTTCAGGAAAATAGAACCCATTCTTCATTTTACATTAGAAATGTGTATGTTGCTGGCACTCCCTCCCATAGATAACTTGTTTTCCTTGCGATCGCTCCTCATCTTCCCAAGAGCTTTGAGTTCAGGAAAATAGAACCCATTCTTCATTTTACATTAGGAATATGTATGCTGCTGGCACTCCCTCCCATATATAACTTGCTTTTCTTGCGATCGCTCCCCACCTTCCCAAGAGCTTTGAGTTCAGGAAAATAGAACCCATTCTTCATTTTACATTAGAAATGTGTATGTTGCTGGCACTCCCTCCCATAGATAACTTGTTTTCCTTGCGATCGCTCCTCATCTTCCCAAGAGCTTTGAGTTCAGGAAAATAGAACCCATTCTTCGTTTTACATTAGGAATATGTATGCTGCTGGCACTCCCTCCCATATATAACTTGCTTTTCTTGCGATCGCTCCTCACCTTCCCAAGAGTTTTGATTTCAGGAAAATAGAACCCATTCTTCATTTTACATTAGGAATGTGTATGCTGCTGGCACTCCCTCCCATAGATAACTCGTTTTTCTTGCGATCGCTCCTCACCTTCCCAAGAACTTTGAGTTCAGGAAAATAGAACCCATTCTTCATTTTGCATTAGGAATGTGTATGCTGCTGGCACTCCCTCCCATAGATAACTTGTTTTTCTTGCGATCGCTCCTCAACTTCCCAAGAGCTTTGAGTTCAGGTAAATAGAACTCATATTTCATTTTACATTAGGAATGTGTATGCTGCTGTCACTCCCTCCAATAAATATCTCGTTTTTCTTGCGATCGCTCCTCAACTTCCCAAGAGCTTTAAGTTCAGGAAAATAGAACTCATATTTCATTTTACATTAGGAATGTGTATGCTGCTGTCACTCCCTCCAATAAATAACTCGTTTTTCTTGCGATTGCTCCTCACCTTCCCAAGAGTTTTGAGTTCAGGAAAATAGAACCCATTCTTCATTTTACATTAGGAATGTGTATGCTGCTGGCACTCACTCCCATAGATAACTCGTCTTTCTTGCGATCGCTCCTCACCTTCCCAAGAGCTTTGAGTTCAAGAAAATAGAATCCATTCTTCATTTTAAATTAGGAATGTGTATGCTGCTGGCACTCCCTCCCATAGATAACTTGTTTTTCTTGCGATCACTCCTCACCTTCCCATGAACTTTGAGTTCAGGAAAATAGAACCCATTCTTCATTTTACATTAGGAATGTGTATGCTGCTGGCACTCCCTCTCATAGATAACTCGTTTTTCTTGCCATCGCTCCTCACCTTCCCAAGAGCTTTGAGTTCAGGAAAATAGAACCCATTCTTGAATTTACATTAGGAATGTGTATGTTGCTGGCACTCACTCCCATAGATAACTCGTTTTTCTTGCGATCGCTCCTCCCCTTCCCAAGAGCTTTGAGTTCAGGAAAATAGAACCCATTCTTCATTTTACATTAGGAAAGTGTATGTTGCTGGCACTCCCCCCCATAGATAACTTGTTTTTCTTGCGATCGCTCCTCACCTTCCCAAGAGCTTTGAGTTCAGGAAAATAGAACCCATTCTTCATTTTACATTAGGAATGTGTATGCTGCTGGCACTCCCTCCCATAGATAACTCGTTTTTTTTGCGATAGCTCCTCACCTTCCCGTGAGCTTTGATTTCAGGAAAATAGAACCCATTCTTCATTTTACATTAGGAATGTGTATGCTTCTGGCACTCCCTCCCATAGATAACTTGTTTTTCTTGCGATCGCTCCTCACCTTCCCAAGAGCTTTGAGTTCAGGAAAATAGAACCCATTCTTCATTTTACATTAGGGATGTGTATGCTGCTGGCACTCCCTCCCATAGATAACTTGTTTTTCTTTCGATCGCCCCTCACCTTCCAAAGAACTTTGAGTTCAGGAAAATAGAACCCATTCTTCATTTTACATTAGGAATGTGTATGCTGCTGGCCCTCCCTCTCATAGATAACTCGTTTTTCTTGCGATCGCTCCTCACCTACCCAAGAGCTTTGAGTTCAGGAAAATAGAACCCATTCTTCATTTTACATTAGGAATGTGTATGCTGCTGGCACTCCCTCCCATAGATAACTCGTTTTTCTTGCGATCGCTCCTCACCTTTCCAAGAGCTTTGAGTTCAGGAAAATAGAACCCATTCTTCATTTTACATTAGGAATGTGTATGTTGCTGGCACTCCCTCCCATAGATAACTTGTTTTTCTTGCGATCGCTCCTCATCTTCCCAAGAGCTTTGAGTTCAGGAAAATAGAACCCATTCTTCATTTTGCATTAGGAATGTGTATTCCGCTGGCACTCCCTTCATAGATAACTTGTTTTTCTTGCGATCGCTCCTCAACTTCCCAAGAGCTTTGATTTCAGGAAAATGGAACCCATATTTCATTTTACATTAGGAATGTGTATGCTGCTGTCACTCCCTCCAATAAATAACTCGTTTTTCTTGCGATTGCTCCTCACCTTCCCAAGAGTTTTGAGTTCAGGAAAATAGAACCCATTCTTCATTTTACATTAGGAATGTGTATGCTGCTGGCACTCCCTCCCATAGATAACTTGTCTTTCTTGCGATCGCTCCTAAACTTCCCAAGAGCTTTGAGTTCAGGAAAATAGAACCCATTCTTCATTTTACATTAGGAATGTGTATGCTGCTGGCACTCCCTCCCATAGATAACTTGTTTTTCTTGCGATCGCTCCTCAACTTCCCAAGAGCTTTGAGTTCAGGAAAATAGAACCCATATTTCATTTTACATTAGGAATGTGTATGCTGCTGTCACTCCCTCCAATAAATAACTCGTTTCTCTTGCGATTGCTCCTCACCTTCCCAAGAGTTTTGAGTTCAGGAAAATAGAACCCATTCTTCATTTTACATTAGGAATGTGTATGCTGCTGGCACTCACTCTCATAGATAACTCGTTTTTCTTGCAATCGCTCCTCACCTTCCCAAGAGCTTTGAGTTCAAGAAAATAGAATCCATTCTTCATTTTAAATTAGGAATGTGTATGCTGCTGGCACTCCCTCCCATAAATAACTTGTTTTTCTTGCAATCACTCCTCACCTTCCCATGAACTTTGAGTTCAGGAAAATAGAACCCATTTTTCATTTTACATTAGGAATGTGTATGCTGCCGACACTCCCTCTCATAGATAACTCGTTTTTCTTGCGATCGCTCCTCACATTCCCTAGAGCTTTAAGTTCAGGAAAATAGAACCCATTCTTGAATTTACATTAGGAATGTGTATGTTGCTGGCACTCACTCCCATAGATAACTCGTTTTTCTTGCGATCGCTCCTCCCCTTCCCAAGAGCTTTGAATTCAAGAAAATAGAACCCGTTCTTCATTTTACATTAGGAAAGTGTATGTTGCTGGCACTCCCTCCCATAGATAACTTGTTTTTCTTGCGATCGCTCCTCAACTTCCAAAGAGCTTTGAGTTAAGGAAAATAGAACCCATTCTGCATTTTACATTAGGAAAGTGTATGCTGCTGGCACGCCTTCTCATAGATAACTTGTTTTTCTTGCGATCGCTCCGCACCTCCCCAAGAGTCTTGAGTTCAGGAAAATAGAACCCATTCTTCATCTTACATTAGGAATGTGTATGCTGCTGGCACTCCCTCCCATATATAACTTGTTTTTCTTGCGATCGCTCCTCACCTACCCAAGAGCTTTGAGTTCAGGAAAATAGAACCCATTCTTCATTTTACATTAGGAATGTGTGTGCTGCTGGCACTCCCTCCCATAAATAACTCGTTTTTCTTGCGATCGCTCCTCACCTTCCCGTGAGCTTTGAGTTCAGGAAAATAGAAACCCATTCTTCATTTTACATTAGGAATGTGTATGCTGCTGGCACTCTCTCCCATAGATAACTTGTTTTTCTTGCGATCGCTCCTCACCTCCCCAAGAGCTTTGAGTTCAGGGAAATAGAATCCATTCTTCATTTTACATTAGGAATGTGTATGCTGCTGGCACTCCCTCCCATAGATAACTTGTTTTTCTTGCGATCGCTCCTCACCTCCCCAAGAGTCTTGAGTTCAGGAAAATAGAACCCATTCTTCATCTTACATTAGGAATGTGTATGCTGCTGGCACTCCCTCCCATATATAACTTGTTTTTCTTGCGATCGCTCCTCACCTACCCAAGAGCTTTGAGTTCAGGAAAATAGAACCCATTCTTCATTTTACATTAGGAATGTGTATGCTGCTGGCACTCCCTCCCATAGATAACTCGTTTTTCTTGCGATCGCTCCTCACCTTCCCGTGAGCTTTGAGTTCAGGAAAATAGAACCCATTCTTCATTTTACATTAGGAATGTGTATGCTGCTGGCACTCTCTCCCATAGATAACTTGTTTTTCTTGCGATCGCTCCTCACCTTCCCAAGAGCTTTGAGTTCAGGAAAATAGAACCCATCCTTCATTTTACATTAGGAATGTGTATGCTGCTGGCACTCCCTCACATAGATAACTTGTTTTTCTTGCGATCGCTCCTCACCTTCCCAAGAGCTTTGAGTTCAGGAAAATAGAATCCATTCTTCATTTTACATTAGGAATGTGTATGCTGCTGGCACTCCTTCCCATAAATAACTCGTTTTTCTTGCGATCGCTCCTCACATTCCCAAGAGCTTTGAGTTCAGGAAAATAGAACCCATTCTTCATTTTACATTAGGAATGTGTATGCTGCTGGCACTCCCTCCCATAGATAACTTGTTTTTCTTTCGATCGCTCCTCACCTTCCCAAGAGCTTTGAGTTCAGGAAAATAGAACCCATTCTTCATTTTACATTAGGAATGTGTATGATGCTGGCACTCCCTCTCATAGATAACTTGTTTTCTTTGCGATCGCTCCTCACCTTAACAAGAGCTTTGAGTTCAGGAAAATAGAACCCATTCTTCATTTTACATTAGGAATGTGTATGCTGCTGGCACTCCCTCCCATAGATAACTCGTTTTTCTTGCGATCGGTCCTCACCTTCCCAAGAGCTTTGAGTTCAGGAAAATAGAACTCATTCTTCATTTTACATTATGAATGTGTATGCTGCTTGCACTCCCTCCCATAGATAACTTCTTTTTCTTGCGATCGCTCCTCAAATTCCCAAGAACTTTGATTTCAGGGAAATAGAACCCATTCTTCATTTTACATTAGGAATATGTATGCTGCTGGCACTCCCTCCCATAGATAACTCGTTTTTCTTGCGATCGGTCCTCACCTTCCCAAGAGCTTTGAGTTCAGGAAAATAGAACCCATTCTTCATTTTACATTAGGAATATGTATGCTGCTGGCACTCCCTCCCATATATAACTTGTTTTTCTTGCGATCGCTCCTCACCTTCCCAAGAACTTTGAGTTCAGGAAAATAGAACCCATTCTTCATTTTGCATTAGGAATGTGTATGCTGCTGGCACTCCCTCCCATAGATAACTTGTTTTTCTTGCGATCGCTCCTCAACTTCCCAAGAGCTTTGAGTTCAGGAAAATAGAACCCATATTTCATTTTACATTAGGAATGTGTATGCTGCTGTCACTCCCTCCAATAAATAACTCGTTTTTCTTGCGATTGCTCCTCACCTTCCCAAGAGTTTTGAGTTCAGGAAAATAGAACCCATTCTTCATTTTACATTAGGAATGTGTATGCTGCTGGCACTCCCTCCCATAGATAACTTGTTTTTCTTGCAATCGCTCCTAAACTTCCCAAGAGCTTTGAGTTCAGGAAAATAGAACCCATTCTTCATTTTACGTTAGGAATGTGTATGCTGCTGGCACTCCCTCCCATAAATAACTTGTTTTTCTTGCGATCGCTCCTCAACTTCCCAAGAGCTTTGAGTTAAGGAAAATATAACCCATATTTCATTTTACATTAGGAATGTGTATGCTGCTGTCACTCCCTCCAATAAATAACTCGTTTTTCTTGCGATTGCTCCACACCTTCCCAAGAGTTTTGAGTTCAGGGAAATAGAACCCATTCTTCATTTTACATTAGGAATGTGTATGCTGCTGGCACTCACTCCCATAGATAACTCGTTTTACTTGCGATCGCTCCTCACCTTCCCAAGAGCTTTGAGTTCAAGAAAATAGAATCCATTCTTCATTTTAAATTAGGAATGTGTATGCTGCTGGCACTCACTCCCATAGATAACTCGTTTTTCTTGCGATCGCTCCTCACCTTCCCAAGAGCTTTGAGTTCAGGAAAATAGAACCCATTCTTCATTTTACATTAGGAATGTGTATGCTGCTGTCACTCCCTCCCATAGATAACTTATTTTAATTGCGATCGCTCCTCACCTTCCCAAGAGCTTTGAGTTCAGGAGAATAGAACCCATTCTTCATTTTACATTAGGAATGTGTATGCTGCTGGCACTCCCTCCCATAGATAACTTGTTTTTCTTGCGATCACTCCTCACCTTCCCATGAACTTTGAGTTCAGGAAAATAGAACCCATTCTTCATTTTACATTAGGAATGTGTATGCTGCTGGCACTCCCTCTCATAGATAACTCGTTTTTCTTGCGATCGCTCCTCACCTTCCCAAGAGCTTTGAGTTCAGGAAAATAGAACCCATTCTTGAATTTACATTAGGAATGTGTATGATGCTGGCACTCACTCCCATAGATAACTCGCTTTTCTTGCGATCGCTCCTCCCCTTCCCAAGAGCTTTGAGTTCAGGAAAATAGAACCCATTCTTCATTTTACATTAGGAAAGTGTATGCTGCTGGCACGCCTTCTCATAGATAACTTGTTTTTCTTGCGATCGCTCCTCACCTTCCCAAGAGCTTTGAGTTCAGGGAAATAGAATCCATTCTTCATTTTACATTAGGAATATGTATGCTGCTGGCACTATCTCCCATAGATAACTTGTTTTTCTTGCGATCGCTTCTCACCTCCCCAAGAGTCTTGAGTTCAGGAAAGTAGAACCCATTCTTCATTTTACATTAGGAATGTGTATGCTGCTGGCACTCCCTCCCATAGATAACTTGTTTTTCTTGCGATCGCTCCTCACCTTCCCAAGAGCTTTGATTTCAGGAAAATAGAACCCATTCTTCATTTTACATTAGGAATGTGTATGCTGCTGGCACTCCCTCCCATAGATAACTCGTTTTTCTTGCGATCGCTCCTCACCTTCCCGTGAGCTTTGAGTTCAGGAAAATAGAACCCATTCTTTATTTTACATTAGGAATGTGTATGCTGCTGGCACTACCTCCCATAGATAACTTGTTTTTCTTGCGATCGCTCCTCACCTTCCCAAGAGCTTTGAGTTCAGGAAAATAGAACCCATCCTTCATTTTACATTAGGAATGTGTATGCTGCTGGCACTCCCTCCCATAGATAACTCGTTTTTCTTCCGATCGCTCCTCACCTTCCCAAATTAACAATAAAAAACTTTTTAACGTCAGTGGAAGTACCTTTTTAAAATAAATTGTTAGCATTATAATTGTTGTACTATGAATTTTTCACAGATACTTAAGACACTTTTAAAGCTTCTCTTAAAATCCCTTAGTGCTGGGTGGCTTTGAAAATTCATAGTGAATTTTTAAATTAACAAAAAAAAATTTTTTAGCGTCAGTGGATGTAATCCTTTAAATTAAATTGTTAGCGTTATAATTGGTGTACTATGACTTTTTAACAGATACCTAAGACACTTTTAAATCTTCTCTTAAAATCCTTGAGTGCTAGGTAGCTTCAAAAATGCATAGTGAATTTTTAAATTAACAACAAAATTTTTTTTAACTTCAGTGGATGTACCCCTTTAAAATAAATTGTTCGCGTCATAATTGTTGTTCTATGAATTCTTCACAAATATCTGAGACACTTTCAAAACTTCTCTTAAAATCCCTGAATGCTGGGTGGATTCAAAAATGCATAGTCAATTTTTAAATTATCAATAAATTTTTTTAACGTCAGTGGATGTACCCCTTTAAAATAAATGGTTAGCGTTATAATTGTTGAACTATGAATTTTTTGCAGATACCTAAGACACTTTTAAAGCTTCTCTTAAAATTCCTGAGTGCTGGGTAGCTTTGAAAATCCATAGTGAATTTTTAAATTAACAAAAAAAAAATTTTTAACGTCAGTGTATGTACCCCTTTAAAATAAATTGTTAGCGTTATAACTGTTGTACTATGAATTTTTCGCAGATACTTAAGACTCTTTTGAAGCTTCTCTTAAAATCCCTGAGTGCTGAGTGGCTTTGAAAATCCATAGTGAATTTTTAAATTAACAAAAAAAATTTTTTTACGTCAGTGAATGTACCTCTTTAAAATAAATTGTTAGCGTTATAATTGTTGTACTATGAATTTTTCACAGATACTTAAGACACTTTTAAAGCTTCTCTTAAAATCCCTGAGTGCTGGGGTGTCTTCAAAAATGCATAGTGAATTTTTAAATTAACAATAAAAAATTTTTTTTTACGTCAGTGGTTATACCACTTTAAAATAAATTGTTAGCGTTATAATTGTTGAACTATGAATTTTTTGCAGATAATCAAGACACTTTGAAAGTTTCTCTTAAAATCCCTGAGTGCTGGGTGGCTTCAAAAATGCATAGTGAATTTTTAAATTAACAAAAAAAAAATTTTTAACGTCAGTGGATGTACCCCTTTAAAATAAATTGTTAGCGTTATAATTGTTGTACTATGAATTTTTCGCAGATACCTAAGACCCTTTTAAAGCTTCTCTTAAAATCTCTGAGTGCTGGGTCGCTTCGAAAATCCTTGGTGAATTTTTAAATTAACAATAAAAAATTTTTTTAACTTCAGTGGATGTACTCCTTTAAAATAAATTGTTAGCGTTATAATTGTTGAACTATGAATTTTTTTCAGACATCTAAGATGCTTTTAAAGCTTCTCTTAAAATCCCTGAGTGCTGGGTGGCTTGAAAAATGCATAGTGAATTTTTAAATTAACAATAAATAATTTTTTTAACGTCAATGGATATTCCCTTTTAAAATAAATTGTTAGCGTTATTATTGTTAAACTATGAATTTTTTTGCAGATACCTAAGACCCTTCTAAAGCTTCTCTTAAAATCCCTGAGTGCTGGGTGTCTTTGAAAATCCATAGTGAATTTTTAAATTAACAATGAAAATTTTTTTTAACCTCAGTGGAAGTACCCCTTTAAAATAAATTGTTAGCGTTATAATTGTTGTACCATGAATTTTTCGCAGATACCTAAGACACTTTTAAAGCTTCTCTTAAAATCTTTGAGTTCAGGAAAATATAACCCATTCTTCATTTTACATTAGGAATGTGTATTCTGCTGGCACTCCCTCCCATAGATAACTTGTTTTTCTTGCGATCGCTCCTCACCTTCCCAAGAACTTTGAGTTCAGGAAAATAGAACCCATTCTTCATTTTACATTAGGAATGTGTATGCTGCTGGCACTCCCTCCCATAGACAACTCGTCTTTCCTGCGATCGCTCCTCACCTTCCCAAGATCTTTGAGTTCATTAAAATAGAACCCATTATTCATTTTACATTAGGAATGTGTATGCTGCTGGCACTCCCTCTAATAGATAACTTGTTTTTCTTGCGATCGCTCCTCACCTTCCCAAGAGTTTTGAGTTCAGGAAAATAGAATCCATTCTTCATTTTACATTAGGAATGTGTATGCTGCTGGCACTCCCTCCCATAGATAACTCGTTTTTTTGCGATTGCTCCTCACCTTCCCAAGAGCTTTGAGTTCAGGAAAATAGAACCCATTCTTCATTTTACATTAGGAATGTGTATGCTGCTGGCACTCCCTCCCATAGATAACTTGTTTTTCTTGCGATCGCTCCTCACATTCCCAAGAGCTTTGAGTTCAGGAAAATAGAACCCATTCTTCATTTTACATTAGGAATGTGTATGCTGCTGGCACTCCCTCCCATATATAACTCGTTTTTCTTGCGATCGCTCCTCACCTTCCCAAGAGCTTTGAGTTCAGGAAAATAGAACCCATTCTTCATTTTACATTAGGAATTTGTATGCTGCTGGCACTCCCTTCCATAGATAAATCGTTTTTCTTGCGATCGCTCCTCACCTTCCCAAGAGCTTTGAGTTCAGGAAAATAGAACCCATTCTTCATTTTACATTAGGAATGTGTAGGCTGCTGGCACTCCCTCCCATAGATAAATCGTTTTTCTTGCGATCCCCCCTCACCTTCCCAAGAGCTTTGAGTTCAGGAAAATAGAACCCATTCTTCATTTTACATTAGGAATTTGTATGCTGCTGGCACTCCCTCCCATAGATAACATGTTTTTCTTGCGATCGCTCCTCACCTTCCCAAGAGCTTTGATTTCAGGAAAATAGAACCCATTCTTCATTTTACATTAGGAATGTGTATGCTGCTGGCACTCCCTCCCATAGATAACTCGTTTTTCTTGCGATTGCTCCTCACCTTCCAAAGAACTTTGAGTTCAGGAAAATAGAACCCATTCTTCATTTGACATTAGGAATGGGTATGCTGCTGGCACTCCCTCCCATAGATAACTTGTTTTTCTTGCGATCGCTCCTCACCTTCCCAAGAGCTTTGAATTGAGGAAAAAAGAACCCATTCTTCATTTTACATTAGGAATGTGTATGCTGATGGCACTCCCTCCCATAGATAACTTGTTTTTCTTGCGATCGCTCCTCACCTTCCCAAGAGCTTTGAGTTCAAGAAAATAGAACCCATTCTTCATTTTACTTTAGGAATGTGTATGCTGCTGGCACTCCCTCCCATAGATAACTCGTTTTTTTTGCGATCGCTCCTCACATTCCCAAGAGCTTTGAGTTCAGGAAAATAGAATCCATTCTTCATTTTACATTAGGAATGTGTATGCTTCTGGCACTCCCTCCCATAGATAACTTGTTTTTCTTGCGATCGCTCCTCACCTCCCCAAGAGCTTTGAGTTCAGGGAAATAGAACCCATTCTTCATTTTACATTAGGAATGTGTATGCTGCTGGCACTCCCTCCCATAGATAACTCGTTTTTCTTGCCTTTGCTCCTCATCTTCCAAAGAACTTTGAGTTCAAGAAAATAGAACCATTCTTCATTTTACATTAGGAATGTGTATGCTGCTGGCCCTCCCTCCCACAGATAACTTGTTTTTCTTGCGATCGCTCCTCACCTTCCCAAGAGCTTTTAGTTCAGGAAAATAGAACCCATTCTTCATTTTACATTAGGAATGTGTATGCTGCTGGCACACCCTCCCATACATAACACGTTTTTCTTGCAATCGCTCCTCACCTTCCCAAGAGCTTTGAGTTCAGGAAAATACAACCCATTCTTCATTTTACATTAGGAATTTGTATGCTGCTGGCACTCCCGCCCATAGATAACTTGTTTTACTTGCGATCGCTCCTCACCTTCCCAAGAGCTTTGAGTTCAGGAAAATAGAACCCATTCTTCATTTTACATTATGAATGTGTATGCTGCTGGCACTCCCTCTCATAGATAACTCGTTTTTCTAGCGATCGCTCCTCACCTTCCCAAGAGCTTTGCGTTCAGGAAAATAGAACCCATTCTTCATTTTACATTAGGAATGTGTATGCTGCTGGCACTCCCTCCCATAGATAACTTGTTTATCTTGCGATCGCTCCACACTTTCCAAGTGCTTCGAGTTCAGGAAAATAGAATCCATTCTTCAGTTTACAATAGGAATGTTTATGCTGCTGGCACTCCCTCCCATAAATAATTCGTTTTTCTTGCTATCGCTCCTCACATTCCCAAGAGCTTTGTGTTCAGGAAAATAGAACCCATTCTTCATTTTACATTAGGAATGTGTATGCTGCTGGCACTCCCTCTCATAGATAACTTGTTTTTCTTGCGATCGCTCCTCACCTTCCCAAGAGCTTTGAGTTCAGGAAAATATAACCCATTCTTCATTTTACATTAGGAATGTGTATGCTGCTGGCACTCCCTCCCATAGATAACTCGTTTTTCTTGACATTGCTCCTCACCTTCCAAAGAACTTTGAGTTCAGGAAAATAGAACCCATTCTTCATTTTACATTAGGAATGTGTATGCTGCTGGCACTCCCTCCCATAGATAACTTGTTTTTCTTGCGATCGCTCCTCACCTTCCCAAGAGCTTTGAGTTCAAGAAAATAGAACCCATTCTTCATTTTACATTAGGAATGTGTAGGCTGCTGGCACTCCCTCCCATAGATAAATCGTTTTTCTTGCGATCCCCCCTCACCTTCCCAAGAGCTTTGAGTTCAGGAAAATAGAACCCATTCTTCATTTTACATTAGGAATTTGTATGCTGCTGGCACTCCCTCCCATAGATAACTTGTTTTTCTTGCGATCGCTCCTCACCTTCCCAAGAGCTTTGAATTGAGGAAAAAAGAACCCATTCTTCATTTTACATTAGGAATGTGTATGCTGATGGCACTCCCTCCCATAGATAACTTGTTTTTCTTGCGATCGCTCCTCACCTTCCCAAGAGCTTTGAGTTCAAGAAAATAGAACCCATTCTTCATTTTACTTTAGGAATGTGTATGCTGCTGGCACTCCCTCCCATAGATAACTCGTTTTTTTTGCGATCGCTCCTCACCTTCCCAAGAGCTTTGAGTTCAGGAAAATAGAATCCATTCTTCATTTTACATTAGGAATGTGTATGCTTCTGGCACTCCCTCCCATAGATAACTTGTTTTTCTTGCGATCGCTCCTCACCTCCCCAAGAGCTTTGAGTTCAGGGAAATAGAACCCATTCTTCATTTTACATTAGGAATGTGTATGCTGCTGGCACTCCCTCCCATAGATAACTCGTTTTTCTTGCCTTTGCTCCTCATCTTCCAAAGAACTTTGAGTTCAAGAAAATAGAACCCATTCTTCATTTTACATTAGGAATGTGTATGCTGCTGGCCCTCCCTCCCACAGATAACTTGTTTTTCTTGCGATCGCTCCTCACCTTCCCAAGAGCTTTTAGTTCAGGAAAATAGAACCCATTCTTCATTTTACATTAGGAATGTGTATGCTGCTGGCACACCCTCCCATACATAACACGTTTTTCTTGCGATCGCTCCTAACCTTCCCAAGAGCTTTGAGTTCAGGAAAATAGAACCCATTCTTCATTTTACATTATGAATGTGTATGCTGCTGGCACTCCCTCTCATAGATAACTCGTTTTTCTAGCGATCGCTCCTCACCTTCCCAAGAGCTTTGCGTTCAGGAAAATAGAACCCATTCTTCATTTTACATTAGGAATGTGTATGCTGCTGGCACTCCCTCCCATAGATAACTTGTTTATCTTGCGATCGCTCCACACTTTCCAAGTGCTTCGAGTTCAGGAAAATAGAATCCATTCTTCAGTTTACAATAGGAATGTTTATGCTGCTGGCACTCCCTCCCATAAATAATTCGTTTTTCTTGCTATCGCTCCTCACATTCCCAAGAGCTTTGTGTTCAGGAAAATAGAACCCATTCTTCATTTTACATTAGGAATGTGTATGCTGCTGGCACTCCCTCCCATAGATAACTTGTTTTTCTTGCGATCGCTCCTCACCTTCCCAAGAGCTTTGAGTTCAGGAAAATAGAACCCATTCTTCATTTTACATTAGGAATGTGTATGCTGCTGGCACTCCCTCCCATAGATAACTCGTTTTTCTTGACATTGCTCCTCACCTTCCAAAGAACTTTGAGTTCAGGAAAATAGAACCCATTCTTCATTTTACATTAGGAATGTGTATGCTGCTGGCACTCCCTCCCATAGATAACTTGTTTTTCTTGCGATCGCTCCTCACCTTCCCAAGAGCTTTGAGTTCAGGAAAATAGAACCCATTCTTCATTTTACATTAGGAATGTGTATGCTGCTGGCACTCCCTCCCATAGATAAGTCGTTTTTCTTGCGATCGCTCCTCACCTTCGAAAGAACTTTGAGTTCAGGAAAATAGAACCCATTCTTCATTTTACATTAGGAATGTGTATGCTGCTGGCACTCCCTCCCATAGATAACTCGTTTTTCTTGCCATTGCTCCTCACCTTCCAAAGAACTTTGAGTTCAGGAAAATAGAACCCATTCTTCATTTTACATTAGGAATGTGTATGCTGCTGGCCCTCCCTCCCATAGATAACTTGTTTTTCTTGCGATCGCTCCTCACCTTCCCAAGAACTTTGAGTTCAGGAAAATAGAACCCATTCTTCATTTTACATTAGGAATGTGTATGCTGCTGGCACTCCCTACTATAGATAACTCGTTTTTCTTGCGATCGCTCCACACCTTCCCAAGAGCTTTGAGTTCAGGAAAATAGAACCCATTCTTCATTTTACATTAGGAATGTGTATGCTGCTGGCACTCCCTCCCATTGATAACTTGTTTTTCTTGCGATCGCTCCTCACATTCCCAAGAGCTTTGAGTTCAGGAAAATAGAACCCATCCTTCATTTTACATTAGGAATGTGTATGCTGCTGGCACTCCCTCCCATAGATAACTCGTTTTTCTTGCGATCGCTCCTCACCTTCCCAAATTAACAATAAAAAAAATTTTTAACGTCAGTGGATGTACCTTTTTAAAATAAATTGTTAGCGTTATAATTGTTGTACTATGAATTTTTCACAGATACTTTAGACACTTTTAAAGCTTCTCTTAAAATCCCTGAGTGCTGGGTGGCTTTGGAAATCCATAGTGAATTTTTAAATTAACAATAAAATTTTTTTTAACGCCAGTGGATATACCCCTTTTAAATAAATTGTTAGCGTTATAATTGTTGAACTATGAATTTTTTCCAGATACCCAAGACAATTTTAAAGCTTCTCTTAAAATTCCTGAGAGCTGGGTGGCTTCGAAAATGCATAGTGAATTTTTAAATTAACAAAAAAAAAATTTTTTAACGTCAGTGGATGTACCCTTTAAAATAAATTGTTGGCGTTATAATTGTTGTACTATGAATTTTTCGCACATACCTAAGACCCTTTTAAAGATTCCCTTAAGATCCCTGAGTGCTGGGTGGCTTCGAAAATCCATAGTCAATTTTTAAATTAACAATAAGAATTTTTTTAAAGTCAGTGGATGTACCCCTTTAAAATAAATTGTTAGCGTTATAATTGTTGGACCATGAATTTTTCACAGATACCTAAGACACTTTTAAAGCTTCTCTTAAAATCTCTGAGTGCTAGGTGGCTTCGAAAATTCATAGTGAATTTTTAAATTAACAAAAAAAAAATTTTTTAACGTCAGTGGATGTACCCCTTAAAATAAATTGTTAGCGTTATAATTGTTGTACTATGAATTTCTCGCAGATATCTAAGACACTTTTAAAGCTTCTTTTAAAGTCCCTGAGTGCTGGGTGTCTTCGAAATTCCATAGTGAATTTTTAAATTAACAATAAAAATTTTTTTAACGTCAGTGGATGTACCCTTTTAAAATAAATTGTCAGCGTTATAATTGTTGTATTATGAATTATTTACAGATATCTAAGACTCTTTTAAAGCTTCTCTTAATATCCCTGAGTGCTGGGTAACTTTGAAAATCCATAGTGAATTTTTAAATTAATAAAAATTTTTTTTTAACGTCAGTAGATGTACCCCTTTAAAATAAATGGTTAGCGTTAAAATTGTTGTACCATGAATTTTTCGCAGATACCTAAGACACTTTTAAAGCTTCTCTAGAGATCCCTGAGTGCTGGGTGGCTTTTAAAATCCATAGTGAATTTTTAAATTAACAATAAAAAAATTTTTTAACGTCAGTGGTTATACCCGCTTAAAATAAATTGTTAGCGTTATAATTGTTGAACTTTGAAATTTTTTGCAGATATTCAAGACACTTCTAAAGTTTCTCTTAAAATACCTGAGTGCTGAGTGGCTTGAAAAATGCATAGTGAATTTTTAAATTAACAAAAAAAATTTTTTTTGACGTCAGTGGATGTACCACTTTAAAATAAATTGTTAGCTTTATAATTGTTGTACTATGAATTTTTCACAGATATTTAAGACACTTTTAAAGCTTCCCTTAAAATCCCTGACTGCTGTGTGGCTTTGAAAATCCATAGTGAATTTTTAAATTAACAATAAAAATCTTTTTAACGTCTGTGAATATTCCTCTTTAAAATAAATTGTTAGCGTTATAATTGTTGAACTATGAATTTTTTGCAGATACCTAAGAAACTTTTAAAGCTTCTCTTAAAATCCCTGAGTGCTGGGTGGCTTCGAAAATCCATAGTGAATTTTTAAATTAATAATAAAAAAATTTTTTAACGTCAGTGGATATACTCCTTTAAAATAAATTATAAGCGTTATAATTGTCGAACTATGAATTTTTTACAGATACCTAAGACTCTTTCAAAGCTTCTCTTAAAATCCCTGAGTGCTGGGTGGCTAGAAAAATGCATAGTGAATTTTTAAATTAACAATAAATAATTTTTTTAACGTCAATGGATATTCCCTTTTAAAATAAATTGTTAGCGTTATTATTGTTAAACTATGAATTTTTTTGCAGATACCTAAGACCCTTCTAAAGCTTCTCTTAAAATCCCTGAGTGCTGGGTGTCTTTGAAAATCCATAGTGAATTTTTAAATTAACAATGAAAATTTTTTTTAACCTCAGTGGAAGTACCCCTTTAAAATAAATTGTTAGCGTTATAATTGTTGTACCATTAATTTTTCGCAGATACCTAAGACACTTTTAAAGCTTCTCTTAAAATCTTTGAGTTCAGGAAAATATAACCTATTCTTCATTTTACATTAGGAATGTGTATTCTGCTGGCACTCCCTCCCATAGATAACTTGTTTTTCTTGCGATCGCTCCTCACCTTCCCAAGAACTTTGAGTTCAGGAAAATAGAACCCATTCTTCATTTTACATTAGGAATGTGTATGCTGCTGGCACTCCCTCCCATAGACAACTCGTCTTTCCTGCGATCGCTCCTCACCTTCCCAAGATCTTTGAGTTCATTAAAATAGAACCCATTCTTCATTTTACATTAGGAATGTGTATGCTGCTGGCACTCCCTCCCATAGATAACTCGTTTTTCTTGCGATCGCTCCTCACCTTCCCAAGAGCTTTGAGTTCAGGAAAATAGAACCCATTCTTCATTTTACATTAGGAATGTTTATGCTGCTGGCACTCCCTCTAATAGATAACTTGTTTTTCTTGCGATCGCTCCTCACCTTTCCAAGAGTTTTGAGTTCAGGAAAATAGAATCCATTCTTCATTTTACATTAGGAATGTGT
>JASJET010000488.1:0-81504 GCA_034092305.1 Diaprepes abbreviatus
AATTAAATAAATTAAATAAATTAAATAAATTAAATAAATTAAATAAATTAAATAAATTAAATAAATTAAATAAATTAAATAAATTAAATAAATTAAATAAATTAAATAAATTAAATAAATTAAATAAATTAAATAAATTAAATAAATTAAATAAATTAAATAAATTAAATAAATTAAATAAATTAAATAAATTAAATAAATTAAATAAATTAAATAAATTAAATAAATTAAATAAATTAAATAAATTAAATAAATTAAATAAATTAAATAAATTAAATAAATTAAATAAATTAAATAAATTAAATAAATTAAATAAATTAAATAAATTAAATAAATTAAATAAATTAAATAAATTAAATAAATTAAATAAATTAAATAAATTAAATAAATTAAATAAATTAAATAAATTAAATAAATTAAATAAATTAAATAAATTAAATAAATTAAATAAATTAAATAAATTAAATAAATTAAATAAATTAAATAAATTAAATAAACTAAATAAATTAAATAAATTAAATAAACTAAATAAACTAAATAAACTAAATAAACTAAATAAAATAAATAAACTAAATAAATTAAATAAACTAAATAAATTAAATAAATTAAATAAAGTAAATAAATTAAATAAAGTAAATAAATTAAATAAATTAAATAAATAAAATAAATTAAATAAATAAAATAAATAAAATAAATTAAATAAATTAAATAAATTAAATAAATTAAATAAATTAAATAAATTAAATAAATTAAATAAATTAAATAAATTAAATAAATTAAATAAATTAAATAAATTAAATAAATTAAATAAATTAAATAAATTAAATAAATTAAATAAATTAAATAAATTAAATAAATTAAATAAATTAAATAAATTAAATAAATTAAATAATTAAATAAATTAAATAAATTAAATAAATTAAATAAATTAAATAAATTAAATAAATTAAATAAATTAAATAAATTAAATAAATTAAATAAATTAAATAAATTAAATAAATTAAATAAATTAAATAAATTAAATAAATTAAATAAATTAAATAAATTAAATAAATTAAATAAATTAAATAAATTAAATAAATTAAATAAATTAAATAAATTAAATAAATTAAATAAATTAAATAAATTAAATAAATTAAATAAATTAAATAAATTAAATAAATTAAATAAATTAAATAAATTAAATAAATTAAATAAATTAAATAAATTAAATAAATTAAATAAATTAAATAAATTAAATAAATTAAATAAATTAAATAAATTAAATAAATTAAATAAATTAAATAAATTAAATAAATTAAATAAATTAAATAAATTAAATAAATTAAATAAATTAAATAAATTCAAATAAATTAAATAAATTAAATAAATTAAATAAATTAAATAAATTAAATAAATTAAATAAATTAAATAAATTAAATAAATTAAATAAATTAAATAAATTAAATAAATTAAATAAATTAAATAAATTAAATAAATTAAATAAATTAAATAAATTAAATAAATTAAATAAATTAAATAAATTAAATAAATTAAATAAATTAAATAAATTAAATAAATTAAATAAATTAAATAAATTAAATAAATTAAATAAATTAAATAAATTAAATAAATTAAATAAATTAAATAAATTAAATAAATTAAATAAATTAAATAAATTAAATAAATTAAATAAATTAAATAAATTAAATAAATTAAATAAATTAAATAAATTAAATAAATTAAATAAATTAAATAAATTAAATAAATTAAATAAATTAAATAAATTAAATAAATTAAATAAATTAAATAAATTAAATAAATTAAATAAATTAAATAAATTAAATAAATTAAATAAATTAAATAAATTAAATAAATTAAATAAATTAAATAAATTAAATAAATTAAATAAATTAAATAAATTAAATAAATTAAATAAATTAAATAAATTAAATAAATTAAATAAATTAAATAAATTAAATAAATTAAATAAATTAAATAAATTAAATAAATTAAATAAATTAAATAAATTAAATAAATTTAATAAATTAAATAAATTAAATAAATTAAATAAATTAAATAAATTAAATAATTAAATAAATTAAATAAATTAAATAAATTAAATAAATTAAATAAATTAAATAAATTAAATAAATTAAATAAATTAAATAAATTAAATAAATTAAATAAATTAAATAAATTAAATAAATTAAATAAATTAAATAATTTAAATAAATTAAATAAATTAAATAAATTAAATAAATTAAATAAATTAAATAAATTAAATAAATTAAATAAATTAAATAAATTAAATAAATTAAATAAATTAAATAAATTAAATAAATTAAATAAATTAAATAAATTAAATAAATTAAATAAATTAAATAAATTAAATAAATTAAATAAATTAAATAAATTAAATAAATTAAATAAATTAAATAAATTAAATAAATTAAATAAATTAAATAAATTAAATAAATTAAATAAATTAAATAATTAAATAAATTAAATAAATTAAATAAATTAAATAAATTAAATAAATTAAATAAATTAAATAAATTAAATAAATTAAATAAATTAAATAAATTAAATAAATTAAATAAATTAAATAAATTAAATAAATTAAATAAATTAAATAAATTAAATAAATTAAATAAATTAAATAAATTAAATAAATTAAATAAATTAAATATTTTAAATAAATTAAATATATTAAAAACATTAAATAAATTTATTTAATTTAATTTTATTTAATTTAATAATTTTTTAAATTTATTAATTTATTTAATTTATTTTATTTAATTTATTTAATTTATTTAATTTATTTAATTTATTTAAATTATTTAATTTATTTAATTTATTTAATTTATTTAATTTATTTAATTTATTTAATTTATTTAATTTTTTTAAATTATTTAATTTATTTAATTTATTTAATTTATTTAATTTATTTAATTTATTTAATTTATTTAATTTATTTAATTTATTTAATTTATTTAATTTATTTAATTTATTTAATTTATTTAATTTATTTAATTTATTTAATTTATTTAATTTATTTAATTTATTTAATTTATTTAATTTATTTAATTTATTTAATTTATTTAATTTATTTAATTTATTTAATTTATTTAATTTATTTAATTTATTTAATTTATTTAATTTATTTAATTTATTTAATTTATTTAATTTATTTAATTTATTTAATTTATTTAATTTATTTAATTTATTTAATTTATTTAATTTATTTAATTTATTTAATTTATTTAATTTATTTAATTTATTTAATTTATTTAATTTATTTAATTTATTTAATTTATTTAATTTATTTAATTTATTTAATTTATTTAATTTATTTAATTTATTTAATTTATTTAATTTATTTAATTTATTTAATTTATTTAATTTATTTAATTTATTTAATTTATTTAATTTATTTAATTTATTTAATTTATTTAATTTATTTAATTTATTTAATTTATTTAATTTATTTAATTTATTTAATTTATTTAATTTATTTAATTTATTTAATTTATTTAATTTATTTAATTTATTTAATTTATTTAATTTATATAATTTATATAATTTAATTTATTTAATTTATTTAATTTATTTAATTTAATTTATTTAATTTATTTAATTTATTTAATTTATTTAATTTATTTAATTTATTTAATTTATTTAATTTATTTAATTTATTTAATTTATTTAATTTATTTAATTTATTTAATTTATTTAATTTATTTAATTTATTTAATTTATTTAATTTATTTAATTTATTTAATTTATTTAATTTATTTAATTTATTTAATTTATTTAATTTATTTAATTTATTTAATTTATTTAATTTATTTAATTTATTTAATTTATTTAATTTATTTAATTTATTTAATTTATTTAATTTATTTAATTTATTTAATTTATTTAATTTATTTAATTTATTTAATTTATTTAATTTATTTAATTTATTTAATTTATTTAATTTATTTAATTTATTTAATTTATTTAATTTATTTAATTTGATTAATTTATTTAATTTGATTAATTTATTTAATTTGATTAATTTATTTAATTTATTTTATTTATTTAATTTATTTAATTTATTTATTTATTTAATTTAATTTATTTAATTTTATTTAATTTATTTAATTTATTTAATTTATTTAATTTATTTAATTTATTTAATTTATTTAATTTATTTAATTTATTTAATTTATTTAATTTATTTAATTTATTTAATTTATTTAATTTATTTAATTTATTTAATTTATTTAATTTATTTAATTTATTTAATTTATTTAATTTATTTAATTTATTTAATTTATTTAATTTATTTAATTTATTTAATTTATTTAATTTATTTAATTTATTTAATTTATTTAATTTATTTAATTTATTTAATTTATTTAATTTATTTAATTTATTTAATTTATTTAATTTATTTAATTTATTTAATTTATTTAATTTATTTAATTTATTTAATTTATTTAATTTATTTAATTTATTTAATTTATTTAATTTATTTAATTTATTTAATTTATTTAATTTATTTAATTTATTTAATTTATTTAATTTATTTAATTTATTTAATTTATTTAATTTATTTAATTTATTTAATTTATTTAATTTATTTAATTTATTTAATTTATTTAATTTATTTAATTTATTTAATTTATTTAATTTATTTAATTTATTTAATTTATTTAATTTATTTAATTTATTTAATTTATTTAATTTATTTAATTTATTTAATTTATTTAATTTATTTAATTTATTTAATTTATTTAATTTATTTAATTTATTTAATTTATTTAATTTATTTAATTTATTTAATTTATTTAATTTATTTAATTTATTTAATTTATTTAATTTATTTAATTTATTTAATTTATTTAATTTATTTAATTTATTTAATTTATTTAATTTATTTAATTTATTTAATTTATTTAATTTATTTAATTTATTTAATTTATTTAATTTATTTAATTTATTTAATTTATTTAATTTATTTAATTTATTTAATTTATTTAATTTATTTAATTTATTTAATTTATTTAATTTATTTAATTTATTTAATTTATTTAATTTATTTAATTTATTTAATTTATTTAATTTATTTAATTTATTTAATTTATTTAATTTATTTAATTTATTTAATTTATTTAATTTATTTAATTTATTTAATTTATTTAATTTATTTAATTTATTTAATTTATTTAATTTATTTAATTTATTTAATTTATTTAATTTATTTAATTTATTTAATTTATTTAATTTATTTAATTTATTTAATTTATTTAATTTATTTAATTTATTTAATTTATTTAATTTATTTAATTTATTTAATTTATTTAATTTATTTAATTTATTTAATTTATTTAATTTATTTAATTTATTTAATTTATTTAATTTATTTAATTTATTTAATTTATTTAATTTATTTAATTTATTTAATTTATTTAATTTATTTAATTTATTTAATTTATTTAATTTATTTAATTTATTTAATTTATTTAATTTATTTAATTTATTTAATTTATTTAATTTATTTAATTTATTTAATTTATTTAATTTATTTAATTTATTTAATTTATTTAATTTATTTAATTTATTTAATTTATTTAATTTATTTAATTTATTTAATTTATTTAATTTATTTAATTTATTTAATTTATTTAATTTATTTAATTTATTTAATTTATTTAATTTATTTAATTTATTTAATTTATTTAATTTATTTAATTTATTTAATTTATTTAATTTATTTAATTTATTTAATTTATTTAATTTATTTAATTTATTTAATTTATTTAATTTATTTAATTTATTTAATTTATTTAATTTATTTAATTTATTTAATTTATTTAATTTATTTAATTTATTTAATTTATTTAATTTATTTAATTTATTTAATTTATTTAATTTATTTAATTTATTTAATTTATTTAATTTATTTAATTTATTTAATTTATTTAATTTATTTAATTTATTTAATTTATTTAATTTATTTAATTTATTTAATTTATTTAATTTATTTAATTTATTTAATTTATTTAATTTATTTAATTTATTTAATTTATTTAATTTATTTAATTTATTTAATTTATTTAATTTATTTAATTTATTTAATTTATTTAATTTATTTAATTTATTTAATTTATTTAATTTATTTAATTTATTTAATTTATTTAATTTATTTAATTTATTTAATTTATTTAATTTATTTAATTTATTTAATTTATTTAATTTATTTAATTTATTTAATTTATTTAATTTATTTAATTTATTTAATTTATTTAATTTATTTAATTTATTTAATTTATTTAATTTATTTAATTTACTGTAATTCTAGTTTGTGGGTTTAATTTTTATAATTTCTAATAAATTTCTTCATCACAACGACGAAAACCATTGAAAGTTTTAATTTTCTATTATCTCCCGAACGTCGAAATTTTTTTCCCACGCAAAGTGGCCAAGTGACTAATAGGATTTTTGGAGATTTCCAAAATCTCCCAAAATAATGCATTTCTTGAAGTATATAATTACAAACGTTCCATTTTTACCTTTGTGTCTATAATCAAAGTTAAGAATCTTTTTATTCTAATACAGAAACTAAGAAATGTCGCCTACTTAAGATGAAATAAGAATACAAATTTTAAATTCAATGATTATTTCTTATTTTTTTGTTGTAATGTCGTTGTTTTCCTAGTGAAGTTAAATTAAAACAGGAGTATTAAAAATACAAAATTTTTAAATATTACATAAAATAATACAAATCATTTTCGAGATCTTTTCGTATTTCCCCGAAAAATGGTTTTTGAAAAGTAAATTAACAAAAACGGCCCAATTTTGTCTTTCAATCTCTAATCTCTATTAAAAATCTTGTACTTTTACTACAAAAAGCAAGATATCCTGTAATTTGATTTCAAATAAGAACAAAATGTGTGATTTCACTGATTAATTCGGATTTTGTGATATAAATATCTTGTCTTTCAAAGAAAGTTAGAATAGAAGTGTCGAAAACGCAGCAATCTTAATATGTCAAATTTTAATGGATTATACAAAAATTTATTTACTTCCTGATGTTCTCATATTAACAGATTTCTTTGAAGATTTTCGAAATGTGTCGCTAAACATATAAAATTAGATCTCGCACAATACTTTACATCTCCCGGTTTAAGTAAGGATGCAATGTTACGATTCACAAAAGTTAAATTAGAATTCTAACTGATATTAACATGTTACATTTTTTTTAAAAACAATAAAAATGGCCCATTATTGACTTTCAGTCTCTAATCTATGTATAACGTCTTGTAGTTCTCCTACAAAATCCAAGAAATCCATGTACATTGATTCCAAATTAGAACAAAATGTATGACTTCACTGATTATTTCGTATTTTGTGATTTAATCATCTTGTTTTTCTAGAAAAGCTGGTATAGGAGTATCGAAAATGTAGAATATTTAAATAATATACAAAATAATACCAATAATCTTAGAGATCATTTCGTATTTCCTTGAATAGTTAATTTCGGGATTGATATTGACACAAACGGCCCATTTTGGACTTTCCGACTTTAGTCTAAAGTTCTTCTTCCACAAAAACCAAGAAATGCAAGTAAATTTAGTCCAAATTAGCACAAAACTGCTAAATTTAGTGATTATTTCGTATTTTGTGCTGTAATTCTTTTGTTCTCCTAGAAAAGTTATTATAGAAATATCGAAAAGGAAGAAAAAGTTATTATCGAAATATCGAAAAGGCAGGATTTTTTAATATTATACCAAATAGAACAGATAATCTTAGAAATCTTCTCGTATTCCTCTGCGAAATAGGTTTCGGAAAGTAAATTAATACAAATGGCCCATTTTTGTCATTCAGTCTACAATCTAAGTTCAGAATCTTGAAGTTCTAATACAAAGACCACGAAATGCGACCTAATTTAGTCGAAATAAGAACAAAAACTTTAAATTCAATGACTTTTTCCGTATTTAGAGTTGTAATTTCCTTATTTTCCAAGAGAACTTATAAAGAAGTATCAAAACTGCAAGGCTTTTGAATAATATACAAAATCATGCTCTCAATATTAGAGATCTATTCATATTTCAATGAGAAATGGGTTTTAGAATGTAAGTTAGTAAAAACGACCTATTTTGGACTTTCAATCTCTAATCTAAAGTAAATTGTATCCAGATTAGAACAAAATGTCTATATTCAATGATTTCTTCATATTCTGTGCTGTAATCTCATTTTTATCCATTTTTAAGGGAAATACGAATATATTTCAGAGATAACAAGTTTTATTTAGGGTAACATATTAAAAAACCTGCATTTTCGATTCTTTTGTAACAAAAGTTATAACAACTTCTCCATTAAAATAAGGAAATACGAGAAAATCATCGAATTTAGGTGCTTTATGATTATTTCGAAAGAATTAAGCTCCATTCTTGGTTTTCATAGTAGAAGTACTAAATCCTGAACTTAGATTATAGACAGAAAGTCAAAAAGTGCCATTTGTGGTAGCTACCATTCCGAGACATATTTTTCAGGGAAATACGGAAAGATCTTTAAGATAATTATTTTAATTTTCTAAAATATTTGAGAATTCTGCATTTTCGATACTTCTGTAATAATCTTTCTAGGAAAACAAAGGCAATTACAGCTCAGAATTGGAAATAATCATTGAATTCACGTATTTGATTCTAATTTGAACTTATTTTCCATACATTTCTTGGATTTTGAAGTAGAAGTGCAAGATTCTGAACTTAGATTATAGGCAGAAAATCAAAAATGGACCATTTATGTAAATCAACTTCCCAAAATTTATTTTTCAGGAAAATACGATATTATCTCGGAGATTATTGGTTTAGTCTTATAAGAAATTTAAGAATCTTGCACAATCGATATTTCCAGTGGTTTTAGAGATCTTTTCGTATTTCCCTGAAAAATAAGTTTCCGGATGTAAATTATCACACATGGCCCATTTTCGGCTTTAATTCTCCAATCTAAGTTTGCAATCTTTTACTTCTCATAAAAATCCAAGAATTGCTAGTAAGTGGAGTTTAAATTAGAGCCAAACATCTAAATTCAATTATTATTTCGTAAATTATTTTACAAAATTAGACCTGTAATTACAGAGATCTTTCCGTATTTTCCTGAAAAATTAGTTTCCGGATGTAAATTATCACAATTAGCGATTTTCGAATTTCATTCTCCAATCTAAGTTTGTATTCTTGTACTTCTCATATAAAATCCAAGAAATGCTAGTAAGTTAAGTTTAAATTTGAGCCAAACGGCTAAATTCAATGATTATTTCGTATTTCCATATTTTCCTAGTGATGTTATAACGAAAGAATCGAAAATGGGGATTTTTTAGAATACTACTCTTAATAAATCAAATATTCTTGGAGATATTTTCGTATTTCCCTTAAAAATGGATTACAAGGAGATTACGATACAATATACGATGAAATCATAGAATTTAGATTTTTTGTTCCAATTTGAGCTTAATTTACCCTAAACTATTGACTAAATGGGTTGTTCTTTTTATCTTACGCTCCAAAAGCCATTTTTTAGGGAAATATAAATAGATCTCTAAGATAAATAGAATTTTTTTGCATGAAATCTTACATTTTTCATACTTCTTTAATACGTTGTATTGGAAAACTCAATATACTTGCATTTCTTGAAAATGCAGGATTAATTAAATATTATAGAAAAAAATAATAATAATCTTATAGTTCCTTCTGTATTTCCTTGAAAAATAAATTTCGGGATGTAAATTAACCCAAATGGTCCATTTTGAGCTCTCTATCTCTGATCTCAGTTCACAATCTTGTACTTCTACTACAAAAACCAAGAAATGTAAGTATATTGAGTTTTCCAAGACAACGTATAAAGAAGTATCAAAAATGCAAGAGTTCATGCAAAATAATACTAGTAATCTTCGAGATCTATTCATATTTCCCTAAAAAATGAGTTTTGAAGCGTAAGTTAATAAAAACGACCCATTTAGTCTAAATTGAGCTCAAATTAGAACGAAAAGTCTAAATTCAATGATTCCTTCGTATTTTGTGCCGTAATCTCCTTGTATTCCATTTTTAAGGCAAATACGAAAATTACTCCAAGCATATTAATTTTATTTAGAGTAGTATTCTAAAAATCCTCCATTTTCGATTCATTCGTTATAATATCTCTAGGAAAATATGAAAATTCGAAATATCCTTTGAATTTAGATGTTTGGCTCTAATTTAAACTCAATACCAGCATTTCTTGGATTTTATATGAGAAGTACAAGATTCCAAACTTAGATTGGAGAAGGAGATCCGAAAATGGGCTATTTGTAATAATTTACACCCGAAACTTATTTTTCAGGGAAATACGGAAAGATCTCTAAAATTCCTGGTCTAATTTTGCAAAATAATTTAGAATCCTTCATTATCAATACTTCTTACTAACTTTTCTGGGAAAACAAGGGAATTACAGTACAAGATGGAAAATATTCTATGAATTCAAAAATTTTGTTCAAATCTTGATTCAGTTCATTTGCATTACTTGTGTTTTGTAAGAGAAGTACAAGACTCTGGAATTAGATTAGAGACGGAAAGACGAAAATAGGCTAATTTTGTTAATTTACTCCCAAAACTGATTGATTCAGAGAATTAGAGAATATGTCTAAAATTATTGGCTTAATTGTATAAGATATTTATAAATTCTTCATTTTCAGTAGATATTCGCTATCTATATTCCCATCCCATGGATGTATAATATTTCCATTTAAAAAAATTGCATTTCTGTACAGTTTTTAACAAAAATATCCTTCTAAAAACGTCCAATCCTTTATTTAGTTTAATGTCCCTGTCCAATGAGGCGGGTGATATTCAATATCCAACGGGTTGATATGGAGGGTCTTCTACGTAGGTTCTGACCGGTGCGCCAAGAAACACGGCAATTTTTCCAACATCTATTTACTTTTCTTTCATATAATATTTAAAAGTCATGAATTTTTGGTCCTCCTCTTGTAACTTTACTAGGAAAACAAAGAAATTGCAGCAATAAGAAAGAAATAATCATTGAATTTAAAATTTTTGTTCGTATTTCTTCTAAACTATGTGGCTCTTCTTGGTTTTAATATTATAATTACAAGTGTCTGATCTTAGATTATAGACAGAAAGTCAAAATGGACCGTTTGTATTAATATACTTCAAGAAATGTTCTTTTTTGGGAAGTTTTGTAAATCTCGGCACATTTTTGAATTTCTCCGAAAGTAGTGTAAGATTTGACTTCTAGAACACCCTCAGGCTATATATTAATTTACAAATAATGGTAATTATTATTCAATGTGTTTATCAAATTAATGTCTAAATTGTCAGTTAGATTTATTGCGGAACTGTAAGTATGTGTCATGTGTGTAACAAGTTGTTGTTATACAGGGGTGATATAAAAAAGCTAGTACATGAAATTAATTACTGGTCGGGAACTCCGACTAGTACATGAAATTAATTACTGGTCGGGAACTCCGCGAATGGGGTGGCTTGGATTTTGTAAGAAAAGTACTAGATTCTGGAACTAGATTAGACACAGAAAGACGAAAATAGGCTAATTTGTTAATTTACTCAACAAAACTGATTGATGCGGAGAAGAACGAGAATATGTCTAAGATTATTTTCTTAATTTCATAGGATATTTATAAATTCTTCATTTCAGTAGATACTCGCTATCTATATTACCATCCCATGGATGAATAATATTTCCATTTAAAAAAATTATATTTCTGTACAGTTTTTAACAAAGATATCCTTCTAAAAACGTCTAATCCTTTATTTAGTTTAATGCCCGTGTCCAATGAGGCGGGTAATTTTCAATATTCAAGGAATTGATATGGAGGGTCCTCTAGGTAGGTTCCGACCGGCGCGCCAAGAAACACGGCAATTCTTCCAACATCTTAAATAAATTAAATAAATTAAATAAATTAAATAAATTAAATAAATTAAATAAATTAAATAAATTAAATAAATTAAATAATTAAATAAATTAAATAAATTAAATAAATTAAATAAATTAAATAAATTAAATAAATTAAATAAATTAAATAAATTAAATAAATTAAATAAATTAATAAATTAAATAAATTAAATAAATTAAATAAATTAAATAAATTAAATAAATTAAATAAATTAAATAAATTAAATAAATTAAATAAATTAAATAAATTAAATAAATTAAATAAATTAAATAAATTAAATAAATTAAATAAATTAAATAAATTAAATAAATTAAATAAATTAAATAAATTAAATAAATTAAATAAATTAAATAAATTAAATAAATTAAATAAATTAAATAAATTAAATAAATTAAATAAATTAAATAAATTAAATAAATTAAATAAATTAAATAAATTAAATAAATTAAATAAATTAAATAAATTAAATAAATTAAATAAATTAAATAAATTAAATAAATTAAATAAATTAAATAAATTAAATAAATTAAATAAATTAAATAAATTAAATAAATTAAATAAATTGAATAAATTAAATAAATTAAATAAATTAAATAAATTAAATAAATTAAATAAATTAAATAAATTAAATCAATTAAATAAATTAAATGAATTAAATCAATTAAATGAATTAAATCAATTAAATGAATTAAATAAATTAAATGAATTAAATAAATTAAATGAATTAAATCAATTAAATGAATTAAATCAATTAAATGAATTAAATCAATTAAATGAATTAAATCAATTAAATGAATTAAATCAATTAAATGAATTAAATCAATTAAATGAATTAAATCAATTAAATGAATTAAATCAATTAAATGAATTAAATCAATTAAATGAATTAAATCAATTAAATGAATTAAATCAATTAAATGAATTAAATCAATTAAATGAATTAAATCAATTGAATGAATTAAATCAATTAAATGAATTAATCAATTAAATGAATTAAATCAATTAAATGAATTAAATCAATTAAATGAATTAAATCAATTAAATGAATTAAATCAATTAAATGAATTAAATCAATTAAATGAATTAAATCAATTAAATGAATTAAATCAATTAAATGAATTAAATCAATTAAATGAATTAAATCAATTAAATGAATTAAATCAATTAAATGAATTAAATCAATTAAATGAATTAAATCAATTAAATGAATTAAATCAATTAAATGAATTAAATCAATTAAATGAATTAAATCAATTAAATGAATTAAATCAATTAAAACAATTAAATGAATTAAATCAATTAAATGAATTAAATCAATTAAATCAATTAAATGAATTAAATGAATTAAATGAATTAAATGAATTAAATGAATTAAATCAATTAAATGAATTAAATCAATTAAATAAATTAAATAAATTAAATAAATTAAATAAATTAAATAAATTAAATCAATTAAATAAATTAAATAAATTAAATAAATTAAATAAATTAAATAAATTAAATAAATTAAATAAATTAAATAAATTAATTAAATTAAATAAATTAAATAAATTAAATAAACTAAATAAACTAAATAAACTAAATAAACTAAATAAACTAAATAAAATAAATAAACTAAATAAAATAAATAAACTAAATAAATTAAATAAATTAAATAAACTAAATAAACTAAATAAACTAAATAAACTAAATAAACTAAATAAACTAAATAAAATAAATAAACTAAATAAACTAAATAAACTAAATAAACTAAATAAACTAAATAAAATAAATAAACTAAATAAACTAAATAAACTAAATAAACTAAATAAACTAAATAAACTAAATAAACTAAATAAACTAAATAAACTAAATAAACTAAATAAACTAAATAAACTAAATAAACTAAATAAACTAAATAAACTAAATAAACTAAATAAACTAAATAAACTAAATAAACTAAATAAACTAAATAAACTAAATAAACTAAATAAACTAAATAAACTAAATAAACTAAATAAACTAAATAAACTAAATAACTAAATAAACTAAATAAACTAAATAAACTAAATAAACTAAATAAACTAAATAAACTAAATAAACTAAATAAACTAAATAAACTAAATAAACTAAATAAACTAAATAAACTAAATAAACTAAATAAACTAAATAAACTAAATAAACTAAATAAACTAAATAAACTAAATAAACTAAATAAACTAAATAAACTAAATAAACTAAATAAACTAAATAAACTAAATAAACTAAATAAACTAAATAAACTAAATAAACTAAATAAACTAAATAAACTAAATAAACTAAATAAACTAAATAAACTAAATAAACTAAATAAACTAATAAACTAAATAAACTAAATAAACTAAATAAACTAAATAAACTAAATAAACTAAATAAACTAAATAAACTAAATAAACTAAATAAACTAAATAAATTAAATAAATTAAATAAATTAAATAAATTAAATAAATTAAATAAATTAAATAAATTAAATAAATTAAATAAATTAAATAAATTAAATAAATTAAATAAATTAAATAAATTAAATAAATTAAATAAATTAAATAAATTAAATAAATTAAATAAATTAAATAAATTAAATAAATTAAATAAATTAAATAAATTAAATAAATTAAATAAATTAAATAAATTGAATAAATTAAATAAATTGAATAAATTGAATAAATTGAATAAATTAAATAAATTGAATAAATTAAATAAATTAAATAAATTAAATAAATTAAATAAATTAAATAAATTAAATAAATTAAATAAATTAAATAAATTAAATAAATTAAATAAATTAAATAAATTAAATAAATTAAATAAATTAAATAAATTAAATAAATTAAATAAATTAAATAAATTAAATAAATTAAATAAATTAAATAAATTAAATAAATTAAATAAATTAAATAAATTAAATAAACTAAATAAATTAAATAAATTAAATAAACTAAATAAACTAAATAAACTAAATAAACTAAATAAATTAAATAAATTAAATAAATTAAATAAATTAAATAAATTAAATAAATTAAATAAATTAAATAAATTAAATAAATTAAATAAATTAAATAAATTAAATAAATTAAATAATTAAATAAAGTAAATAAATTAAATAAATTAAATAAATTAAATAAATTAAATAAATTAAATAAATTAAATAAATTAAATAAATTAAATAATTAAATAAATTAAATAAATTAAATAAATTAAATAAATTAAATAAATTAAATAAATTAAATAAATTAAATAAATAAATAAATTAAATAAATTAAATAAATTAAATAAATTAAATAAATTAAATAAATTAAATAAATTAAATAAATTAAATAAATTAAATAAATTAAATAAATTAAATAAATTAAATAAATTAAATAAATTAAATAAATTAAATAAATTAAATAAATTAAATAAATTAAATAAATTAAATAAATTAAATAAATTAAATAAATTAAATAAATTAAATAAATTAAATAAATTAAATAAATTAAATAAATTAAATAAATTAAATAAATTAAATAAACTAAATAAATTAAATAAATTAAATAAACTAAATAAATTAAATAAATTAAATAAATTAAATAAATTAAATAAATTAAATAAATTAAATAAATTAAATAAATTAAATAAATTAAATAAATTAAATAAATTAAATAAATTAAATAAATTAAATAAATTAAATAAATTAAATAAATTAATAATAAATAAATTAAATAAATTAAATAAATTAAATAAATTAAATAAATTAAATAATTAAATAAATTAAATAAATTAAATAAATTAAATAAATTAAATAAATTAAATAAATTAAATAAATTAAATAAATTAAATAAATTAAATAAATTAAATAAATTAAATAAATTAAATAAATTAAATAAATTAAATAAATTAAATAAATTAAATAAATTAAATAAATTAAATAAATTAAATAAATTAAATAAATTAAATAAATTAAATAAATTAAATAAATTAAATAAATTAAATAAATTAAATAAATTAAATAAATTAAATAAATTAAATAAATTAAATAAATTAAATAAATTAAATAAATTAAATAAATTAAATAAATTAAATAAATTAAATAAATTAAATAAATTAAATAAATTAAATAAATTAAATAAATTAAATAAATTAAATAAATTAAATAAATTAAATAAATTAAATAAATTAAATAAATTAAATAAATTAAATAAATTAAATAAATTAAATAAATTAAATAAATTAAATAAATTAAATAAACTAAATAAACTAAATAAATTAAATAAACTAAATAAATTAAATAAATTAAATAAACTAAATAAATTAAATAAATTAAATAAATTAAATAAATTAAATAAATTAAATAAATTAAATAAATTAAATAAATTAAATAAATTAAATAAATTAAATAAATTAAATAAATTAAATAAATTAAATAAATTAAATAAATTAAATAAATTAAATAAATTAAATAAATTAAATAAATTAAATAAATTAAATAAATTAAATAAATTAAATAAATTAAATAAATTAAATAAATTAAATAAATTAAATAAATTAAATAAATTAAATAAATTAAATAATTAAATAAATTAAATAAATTAAATAATTAAATAAATTAAATAAATTAAATAAATTAAATAAATTAAATAAATTAATAAATTAAATAAATTAAATAAATTAAATAAATTAAATAAATTAAATAAATTAAATAAATTAAATAAATTAAATAAATTAAATAAATTAAATAAATTAAATAAATTAAATAAATTAATAAATTAAATAAATTAAATAAATTAAATAAATTAAATAAATTAAATAAATTAAATAAATTAAATAAATTAAATAAATTAAATAAATTAAATAAATTAAATAATTAAATAAATTAAATAAATTAAATAAATTAAATAAATTAAATAAATTAATAAATTAAATAAATTAAATAAATTAAATAAATTAAATAAATTAAATAAATTAAATAAATTAAATAAATTAAATAAATTAAATAAATTAAATAAATTAAATAAATTAAATAAATTAAATAAATTAAATAAATTAAATAAATTAAATAAATTAAATAAATTAAATAAATTAAATAATTAAATAAATTAAATAAATTAAATAAATTAAATAAATTAAATAAATTAAATAAATTAAATAAATTAAATAAATTAAATAAATTAAATAAATTAAATAAATTAAATAAATTAAATAAATTAAATAAATTAAATAAATTAAATAAATTAAATAAATTAAATAAATTAAATAAATTAAATAAATTAAATAAATTAAATAAATTAAATAAATTAATAAATTAAATAATTAAATAAATTAAATAAATTAAATAAATTAAATAAATTAAATAAATTAAATAAATTAAATAAATTAAATAAATTAAATAAATTAAATAAATTAAATAAATTAAATAAATTAAATAAATTAAATAAATTAAATAAATTAAATAAATTAAATAAATTAAATAAATTAAATAAATTAAATAAATTAAATAAATTAAATAAATTAAATAAATTAAATAAATTAAATAAATTAAATAAATTAAATAAATTAAATAAATTAAATAAATTAAATAAATTAAATAAATTAAATAAATTAAATAAATTAAATAAATTAAATAAATTAAATAAATTAAATAAATTAAATAAATTAAATAAATTAAATAAATTAAATAAATTAAATAAATTAAATAAATTAAATAAATTAAATAAATTAAATAAATTAAATAAATTAATAAATTAAATAAATTAAATAAATTAAATAAATTAAATAAATTAAATAAATTAAATAAATTAAATAAATTAAATAAATTAAATAAACTAAATAAACTAAATAAATTAAATAACTAAATAAACTAAATAAATTAAATAAATTAAATAAATTAAATAAATTAAATAAATTAAATAAATTAAATAAATTAAATAAATTAAATAAATTAAATAAATTAAATAAATTAAATAAATTAAATAAATTAAATAAATTAAATAAATTAAATAAATTAAATAAATTAAATAAATTAAATAAATTAAATAAATTAAATAAATTAAATAAATTAAATAAATTAAATAAATTAAATAAATTAAATAAATTAAATAAATTAAATAAATTAAATAAATTAAATAAATTAAATAAATTAAATAAATTAAATAAATTAAATAAATTAAATAAATTAAATAAATTAAATAAATTAAATAAATTAAATAAATTAAATAAATTAAATAAATTAAATAAATTAAATAAATTAAATAAATTAAATAAATTAAATAAATTAAATAAATTAAATAAATTAAATAAATTAAATAAATTAAATAAATTAAATAAATTAAATAAATTAAATAAATTAAATAAATTAAATAAATTAAATAAATTAAATAAATTAAATAAATTAAATAAATTAAATAAATTAAATAAATTAAATAAATTAAATAAATTAAATAAACTAAATAAATTAAATAAACTAAATAAACTAAATAAATTAAATAAACTAAATAAACTAAATAAACTAAATAAACTAAATAAACTAAATAAACTAAATAAACTAAATAAACTAAATAAACTAAATAAACTAAATAAACTAAATAAACTAAATAAACTAAATAAACTAAATAAACTAAATAAACTAAATAAATTAAATAAACTAAATAAATTAAATAAACTAAATAAATTAAATAAACTAAATAATTAAATAAATTAAATAAATTAAATAAATTAAATAAATTAAATAAATTAAATAAATTAAATAAATTAAAATAAATTAAATAAATTAAATAAATTAAATAAATTAAATAAA
Organism: Diaprepes abbreviatus; assembly: GCA_034092305.1. NCBI lineage: Eukaryota > Metazoa > Arthropoda > Insecta > Coleoptera > Curculionidae > Diaprepes > Diaprepes abbreviatus. The sequence continues at coordinate 18,729 of JASJET010000488.1, forward strand.
TTAAATAAATTAAATAAATTAAATAAATTAAATAAATTAAATAAATTAAATAAATTAAATAAATTAAATAAATTAAATAAATTAAATAAATTAAATAAATTAAATAAATTAAATAAATTAAATAAATTAAATAAATTAAATAAATTAAATAAATTAAATAAATTAAATAAATTAAATAAATTAAATAAATTAAATAAATTAAATAAATTAAATAAATTAAATAAATTAAATAAATTAAATAAATTAAATAAATTAAATAAATTAAATAAATTAAATAAATTAAATAAATTAAATAAATTAAATAAATTAAATAAATTAAATAAATTAAATAAATTAAATAAATTAAATAAATTAAATAAATTAAATAAATTAAATAAATTAAATAAATTAAATAAATTAAATAAATTAAATAAATTAAATAAATTAAATAAATTAAATAAATTAAATAAATAAATAAATTAAATAAATTAAATAAATTAAATAAATTAAATAAATTAAATAAATTAAATAAATTAAATAAATTAAATAAATTAAATAAATTAAATAAATTAAATAATTAAATAAATTAAATAAATTAAATAAATTAAATAAATTAAATAAATTAAATAAATTAAATAAATTAAATAAATTAAATAAATTAAATAAATTAAATAATTTAAATAAATTAAATAAATTAAATAAATTAAATAAATTAAATAATTAAATAAATTAAATAAATTAAATAAATTAAATAAATTAAATAAATTAAATAAATTAAATAAATTAAATAAATTAAATAAATTAAATAAATTAAATAAATTAAATAAATAAATTAAATAAATTAAATAAATTAAATAAATTAAATAAATTAAATAAATTAAATAAATTAAATAAATTAAATAAATTAAATAAATTAAATAAATTAAATAAATTAAATAAATTAAATAAATTAAATAAATTAAATAAATTAAATAAATTAAATAAATTAAATAAATTAAATAAATTAAATAAATTAAATAAATTAAATAAATTAAATAAATTAAATAAATTAAATAAATTAAATAAATTAAATATATTAAATAAATTAAATAAATTAAATAAATTAAATAAATTAAATAAATTAAATAAATTAAATAAATTAAATAAATTAAATAAATTAAATAAATTAAATAAATTAAATAAATTAAATAAATTAAATAAATTAAATAAATTAATTAAATAAATTAAATAAATTAAATAAATTAAATAAATTAAATAAATTAAATAAATTAAATAAATTAAATAAATTAATTAAATAAATTAAATTAATTAAATTAATTAAATAAATTAAATAAATTAAATAAATTAAATAAATTAAATAAATTAAATAAATTAAATAAATTAAATAAATTAAATAAATTAAATAAATTAAATAAATTAAATAAATTAAATAAATTAAATAAATTAAATAAATTAAATAAATTAAATAAATTAAATAAATTAAATAAATTAAATAAATTAAATAAATTAAATAAATTAAATAAATTAAATAAATTAAATAAATTAAATAAATTAAATAAATTAAATAAATTAAATAAATTAAATAAATTAAATAAATTAAATAAATTAAATAAATTAAATAAATTAAATAAATTAAATAAATTAAATAAATTAAATAAATTAAATAAATTAAATAAATTAAATAAATTAAATAAATTAAATAAATTAAATAAATTAAATAAATTAAATAAATTAAATAAATTAAATAAATTAAATAAATTAAATAAATTAAATAAATTAAATAAATTAAATAAATTAAATAAATTAAATAAATTAAATAAATTAAATAAATTAAATAAATTAAATAAATTAAATAAATTAAATAAATTAAATAAATTAAATAAATTAAATAAATTAAATAAATTAAATAAATTAAATAAATTAAATAATTAAATAAATTAAATAAATTAAATAAATTAAATAAATTAAATAAATTAAATAAATTAAATAAATTAAATAAATTAAATAAATTAAATAAATTAATTAAATTAAATAAATTAAATAAATTAATTAAATTAAATAAATTAATTAAATTAAATAAATTAAGTAAATTAAATAAATTAAATAAATTAAATAAATTAAATAAATTAAATAAATTAAATAAATTAAATAAATTAAATAAATTAAATAAATTAAATAAATTAAATAAATTAAATAAATTAAATAAATTAAATAAATTAAATAAATTAAATAAATTAAATAAATTAAATAAATTAAATAAATTAAATAAATTAAATAAACTAAATAAATTAAATAAACTAAATAAATTAAATAAACTAAATAAATTAAATAAACTAAATAAATTAAATAAACTAAATAAAGTAAATAAATTAAATAAATTAAATAAATTAAATAAATTAAATAAATTAAATAAATTAAATAATTTAAATAAATTAAATAATTTAAATAAATTAAATAAATTAAATAATTTAAATAAATTAAATAAATTTATTTAATTTATTTAATTTATTTAATTTATTTAATTTATTTAATTTATTTAATTTATTTAATTTATTTAATTTATTTAATTTATTTAATTTATTTAATTTATTTAATTTATTTAAATTATTTAATTTATTTAATCTATTTAATTTATTTAATTTATTTAATTTATTTAATTTATTTAATTTATTTAATTTATTTAATTTATTTAATTTATTAAATTTATTTAATTTATTAAATTTATTTAATTTATTTAATTTATTTAATTTATTTAATTTATTTAATTTATTTAATTTATTTAATTTATTTAATTTATTTAATTTATTTAATTTATTTAATTTATTTAATTTATTTAATTTATTTAATTTATTTAATTTATATAATTTATATAATTTATATAATTTATATAATTTAATTTATTTAATTTATTTAATTTAATTTATTTAATTTATTTAATTTATTTAATTTAATTTATTTAATTTATTTAATTTATTTAATTTATTTAATTTATTTAATTTATTTAATTTATTTAATTTATTTAATTTATTTAATTTATTTAATTTATTTAATTTATTTAATTTATTTAATTTATTTAATTTATTTAATTTATTTAATTTATTTAATTTATTTAATTTATTTAATTTATTAATTTATTTAATTTATTTAATTTATTTAATTTAATTTATTTAATTTATTTAATTTATTTAATTTAATTTATTTAATTTATTTAATTTATTTAATTTATTTAATTTATTTAATTTATTTAATTTATTTAATTTATTTAATTTATTTAATTTATTTAATTTATTTAATTTATTTAATTTATTTAATTTATTTAATTTATTTAATTTGATTAATTTATTTAATTTGATTAATTTATTTAATTTGATTAATTTATTTAATTTTTATTTATTTAATTATTTAATTTATTTATTTATTTAATTTATTTATTTATTTAATTTATTTAATTTATTTAATTATTTAATTTATTTAATTTATTTAATTTATTTAATTTATTTAATTTATTTAATTTATTTAATTTATTTAATTTATTTAATTTATTTAATTATTTAATTTATTTAATTTATTTAATTTATTTAATTTATTTAATTTATTTAATTTATTTAATTTATTTAATTTATTTAATTTATTTAATTTATTTAATTTATTTAATTTATTTAATTTATTTAATTTATTTAATTTATTTAATTTATTTAATTTATTTAATTTATTTAATTTATTTAATTTATTTAATTTATTTAATTTATTTAATTTATTTAATTTATTTAATTTATTTAATTTATTTAATTTATTTAATTTATTTAATTTATTTAATTTATTTAATTTATTTAATTTATTTAATTTATTTAATTTATTTAATTTATTTAATTTATTTAATTTATTTAATTTATTTAATTTATTTAATTTATTTAATTTATTTAATTTATTTAATTTATTTAATTTATTTAATTTATTTAATTTATTTAATTTATTTAATTATTTAATTTATTTAATTTATTTAATTTATTTAATTTATTTAATTTATTTAATTTATTTAATTTATTTAATTTATTTAATTTATTTAATTATTTAATTTATTTAATTTATTTAATTTATTTAATTTATTTAATTTATTTAATTTATTTAATTTATTTAATTTATTTAATTTATTTAATTTATTTAATTATTAATTATTTAATTTATTTAATTTATTTAATTTATTAATTTATTTAATTTATTAATTTATTTAATTTATTTAATTATTTAATTTATTTAATTTATTTAATTTATTTAATTTATTTAATTTATTTAATTTATTTAATTTATTTAATTTATTTAATTTATTTAATTTATTTAATTTATTTAATTTATTTAATTTATTTAATTTATTTAATTTATTTAATTTATTTAATTTATTTAATTTATTTAATTTATTTAATTTATTTAATTTATTTAATTTATTTAATTTATTTAATTTATTTAATTTATTTAATTTATTTAATTTATTTAATTTATTTAATTTATTTAATTTATTTAATTTATTTAATTTATTTAATTTATTTAATTTATTTAATTTATTTAATTTATTTAATTTATTTAATTATTTAATTTATTTAATTTATTTAATTTATTTAATTTATTTAATTTAATTTATTTAATTTATTTAATTTATTTAATTTATTTAATTTATTTAATTTATTTAATTTATTTAATTTATTTAATTTATTTAATTTATTTAATTTATTTAATTTATTTAATTTATTTAATTATTTAATTTATTTAATTTATTTAATTTATTTAATTTATTTAATTTATTTAATTTATTTAATTATTTAATTTATTTAATTTATTTAATTTATTTAATTTATTTAATTTATTTAATTTATTTAATTTATTTAATTTATTTAATTTATTTAATTTATTTAATTTATTTAATTTATTTAATTTATTTAATTTATTTAATTTATTTAATTTATTTAATTTATTTAATTTATTTAATTTATTTAATTTATTTAATTTATTTAATTTATTTAATTTATTTAATTTATTTAATTTATTTAATTTATTTAATTTATTTAATTTACTGTAATTCTAGTTTGTGGGTTTAATTTTTATAATTTCTAATAAATTTCTTCATCACAACGACGAAAACCATTGAAAGTTTTAATTTTCTATTATCTCCCGAACGTCGAAATTTTTTTCCCACGCAAAGTGGCCAAGTGACTACTAGGATTTTTGGAGATTTCCAAAATCTCCCAAAATAATGCATTTCTTGAAGTATATAATTACAAACGTTCCATTTTTACCTTTGTGTCTATAATCAAAGTTAAGAATCTTTTTATTCTAATACAGAAACTAAGAAATGTCGCCTACTTAAGATGAAATAAGAATACAAATTTTAAATTCAATGATTATTTCTTATTTTTTTGTTGTAATGTCGTTGTTTTCCTAGTGAAGTTAAATTAAAACAGGAGTATTAAAAATACAAAATTTTTAAATATTACATAAAATAATACAAATCATTTTCGAGATCTTTTCGTATTTCCCCGAAAAATGGTTTTTGAAAAGTAAATTAACAAAAACGGCCCAATTTTGTCTTTCAATCTCTAATCTCTATTAAAAATCTTGTACTTTTACTACAAAAAGCAAGATATCCTGTAATTTGATTTCAAATAAGAACAAAATGTGTGATTTCACTGATTAATTCGGATTTTGTGATATAAATATCTTGTCTTTCAAAGAAAGTTAGAATAGAAGTGTCGAAAACGCAGCAATCTTAATATGTCAAATTTTAATGGATTATACAAAAATTTATTTACTTCCTGATGTTCTCATATTAACAGATTTCTTTGAAGATTTTCGAATGTGTCGCTAAACATATAAAATTAGATCTCGCACAATACTTTACATCTCCCGGTTTAAGTAAGGATGCAATGTTACGATTCACAAAAGTTAAATTAGAATTCTAACTGATATTAACATGTTACATTTTTTTAAAACAATAAAAATGGCCCATTATTGACTTTCAGTCTCTAATCTATGTATAACGTCTTGTAGTTCTCCTACAAAATCCAAGAAATCCATGTACATTGATTCCAAATTAGAACAAATGTATGACTTCACTGATTATTTCGTATTTTGTGATTTAATCATCTTGTTTTTCTAGAAAAGCTGGTATAGGAGTATCGAAAATGTAGAATATTTAAATAATATACAAAATAATACCAATAATCTTAGAGATCATTTCGTATTTCCTTGAATAGTTAATTTCGGGATTGATATTGACACAAACGGCCCATTTTGGACTTTCCGACTTTAGTCTAAAGTTCTTCTTCCACAAAAACCAAGAAATGCAAGTAAATTTAGTCCAAATTAGCACAAAACTGCTAAATTTAGTGATTATTTCGTATTTTGTGCTGTAATTCTTTTGTTCTCCTAGAAAAGTTATTATAGAAATATCGAAAAGGAAGAAAAAGTTATTATCGAAATATCGAAAAGGCAGGATTTTTTAATATTATACCAAATAGAACAGATAATCTTAGAAATGTTCTCGTATTCCTCTGCGAAATAGGTTTCGGAAAGTAAATTAATACAAATGGCCCATTTTTGTCATTCAGTCTACAATCTAAGTTCAGAATCTTGAAGTTCTAATACAAAGACCACGAAATGCGACCTAATTTAGTCGAAATAAGAACAAAAACTTTAAATTGACTTTAAATGACTTTTTCCGTATTTAGAGTTGTAATTTCCTTATTTTCCAAGAGAACTTATAAAGAAGTATCAAAACTGCAAGGCTTTTGAATAATATACAAAATCATGCTCTCAATATTAGAGATCTATTCATATTTCAATGAGAAATGGGTTTTAGAATGTAAGTTAGTAAAACGACCTATTTTGGACTTTCATCTCTAATCTAAAGTAAATTGTATCCAGATTAGAACAAAATGTCTATATTCAATGATTTCTTCATATTCTGTGCTGTAATCTCATTTTTATCCATTTTTAAGGGAAATACGAATATATTTCAGAGATAACAAGTTTTATTTAGGGTAACATATTAAAAAACCTGCATTTTCGATTCTTTTGTAACAAAAGTTATAACAACTTCTCCATTAAAATAAGGAAATACGAGAAATCATCGAATTTAGGTGCTTTATGATTATTTCGAAAGAATTAAGCTCCATTCTTGGTTTTCATAGTAGAAGTACTAAATCCTGACTTAGATTATAGACAGAAAGTCAAAAAGTGCCATTTGTGGTAGCTACCATTCCGAGACATATTTTTCAGGGAAATACGGAAAGATCTTTAAGATAATTATTTTAATTTTCTAAAATATTTGAGAATTCTGCATTTTCGATACTTCTGTAATAATCTTTCTAGGAAAACAAAGGCAATTACAGCTCAGAATTGGAAATAATCATTGAATTCACGTATTTGATTCTAATTTGAACTTATTTTCCATACATTTCTTGGATTTTGAAGTAGAAGTGCAAGATTCTGAACTTAGATTATAGGCAGAAAATCAAAAATGGACCATTTATGTAAATCAACTTCCCAAAATTTATTTTTCAGGAAAATACGATATTATCTCGGAGATTATTGGTTTAGTCTTATAAGAAATTTAAGAATCTTGCACAATCGATATTTCCAGTGGTTTTAGAGATCTTTTCGTATTTCCCTGAAAAATAAGTTTCCGGATGTAAATTATCACACATGGCCCATTTTCGGCTTTAATTCTCCAATCTAAGTTTGCAATCTTTTACTTCTCATAAAAATCCAAGAATTGCTAGTAAGTGGAGTTTAAATTAGAGCCAAACATCTAAATTCAATTATTATTTCGTAAATTATTTTACAAAATTAGACCTGTAATTACAGAGATCTTTCCGTATTTTCCTGAAAAATTAGTTTCCGGATGTAAATTATCACAATTAGCCGATTTTCGAATTTCATTCTCCAATCTAAGTTTGTATTCTTGTACTTCTCATATAAAATCCAAGAAATGCTAGTAAGTTAAGTTTAAATTTGAGCCAAACGGCTAAATTCAATGATTATTTCGTATTTCCATATTTTCCTAGTGATGTTATAACGAAAGAATCGAAAATGGGGATTTTTTAGAATACTACTCTTAATAAATCAAATATTCTTGGAGATATTTTCGTATTTCCCTTAAAAATGGATTACAAGGAGATTACGATACAATATACGATGAAATCATAGAATTTAGATTTTTTGTTCCAATTTGAGCTTAATTTACCCTAAACTATTGACTAAATGGGTTGTTCTTTTTATCTTACGCTCCAAAAGCCATTTTTTAGGGAAATATAAATAGATCTCTAAGATAAATAGAATTTTTTTGCATGAAATCTTACATTTTTCATACTTCTTTAATACGTTGTATTGGAAAACTCAATATACTTGCATTTCTTGAAAATGCAGGATTAATTAAATATTATAGAAAAAAATAATAATAATCTTATAGTTCCTTCTGTATTTCCTTGAAAAATAAATTTCGGGATGTAAATTAACCCAAATGGTCCATTTTGAGCTCTCTATCTCTGATCTCAGTTCACAATCTTGTACTTCTACTACAAAAACCAAGAAATGTAAGTATATTGAGTTTTCCAAGACAACGTATAAAGAAGTATCAAAAATGCATGAGTTCATGCAAAATAATACTACTAATCTTCGAGATCTATTCATATTTCCCTAAAAAATGAGTTTTGAAGCGTAAGTTAATAAAAACGACCCATTTAGTCTAAATTGAGCTCAAATTAGAACGAAAAGTCTAAATTCAATGATTCCTTCGTATTTTGTGCCGTAATCTCCTTGTATTCCATTTTTAAGGCAAATACGAAATTACTCCAAGCATATTAATTTTATTTAGAGTAGTATTCTAAAAATCCTCCATTTTCGATTCATTCGTTATAATATCTCTAGGAAAATATGAAAATTCGAAATATCCTTTGAATTTAGATGTTTGGCTCTAATTTAAACTCAACTTACCAGCATTTCTTGGATTTTATATGAGAAGTACAAGATTCCAAACTTAGATTGGAGAAGGAGATCCGAAAATGGGCTATTTGTAATAATTTACACCCGGAAACTTATTTTTCAGGGAAATACGGAAAGATCTCTAAAATTCCTGGTCTAATTTTGCAAAATAATTTAGAATCCTTCATTATCAATACTTCTTACTAACTTTTCTGGGAAAACAAGGGAATTACAGTACAAGATGGAAAATATTCTATGAATTCAAAAATTTTGTTCAAATCTTGATTCAGTTCATTTGCATTACTTGTGTTTTGTAAGAGAAGTACAAGACTCTGGAATTAGATTAGAGACGGAAAGACGAAAATAGGCTAATTTTGTTAATTTACTCCCCAAAACTGATTGATTCAGAGAATTAGAGAATATGTCTAAAATTATTGGCTTAATTGTATAAGATATTTATAAATTCTTCATTTTCAGTAGATATTCGCTATCTATATTCCCATCCCATGGATGTATAATATTTCCATTTAAAAAAATTGCATTTCTGTACAGTTTTTAACAAAAATATCCTTCTAAAAACGTCCAATCCTTTATTTAGTTTAATGTCCCTGTCCAATGAGGCGGGTGATATTCAATATCCAACGGGTTGATATGGAGGGTCTTCTACGTAGGTTCTGACCGGTGCGCCAAGAAACACGGCAATTTTTCCAACATCTATTTACTTTTCTTTCATATAATATTTAAAAGTCATGAATTTTTGGTCCTCCTCTTGTAACTTTACTAGGAAAACAAAGAAATTGCAGCAATAAGAAAGAAATAATCATTGAATTTAAAATTTTTGTTCGTATTTCTTCTAAACTATGTGGCTCTTCTTGGTTTTAATATTATAATTACAAGTGTCTGATCTTAGATTATAGACAGAAAGTCAAAAATGGACCGTTTGTATTAATATACTTCAAGAAATGTTCTTTTTTGGGAAGTTTTGTAAATCTCGGCACATTTTTGAATTTCTCCGAAAGTAGTGTAAGATTTGACTTCTAGAACACCCTCAGGCTATATATTAATTTACAAATAATGGTAATTATTATTCAATGTGTTTATCAAATTAATGTCTAAATTGTCAGTTAGATTTATTGTGGAACTGTAAGTATGTGTTATGTGTGTAACAAGTTGTTGTTATACAGGGTGATATAAAAAAGCTAGTACATGGAATTAATTACTGGTCGGGAACTCCGACTAGTACATGAAATTAATTACTGGTCGGGAACTCCGCGAATGGGGTGGCTTGGATTTTGTAAGAAAAGTACTAGATTCTGGAACTAGATTAGACACAGAAAGACGAAAATAGGCTAATTTTGTTAATTTACTCAACAAAACTGATTGATGCGGAGAAGAACGAGAATATGTCTAAGATTATTTTCTTAATTTCATAGGATATTTATAAATTCTTCATTTTCAGTAGATACTCGCTATCTATATTACCATCCCATGGATGAATAATATTTCCATTTAAAAAAATTATATTTCTGTACAGTTTTTAACAAAGATATCCTTCTAAAAACGTCTAATCCTTTATTTAGTTTAATGCACGTGTCCAATGAGGCGGGTAATTTTCAATATTCAAGGAATTGATATGGAGGGTCCTCTAGGTAGGTTCCGACCGGCGCTCCAAGAAACACGGCAATTCTTCCAACATCTTAAATAAATTAAATAAATTAAATAAATTAAATAAATTAAATAAATTAAATAAATTAAATAAATTAAATAAATTAAATAAATTAAATAAATTAAATAATTTAAATAAATTAAATAAATTAAATAAATTAAATAAATTAAATAAATTAAATAAATTAAATAAATTAAATAAATTAAATAAATTAAATAAATTAAATAAATTAAATAAATTAAATAAATTAAATAAATTAAATAAATTAAATAAATTAAATAAATTAAATAAATTAAATAAATTAAATAAATTAAATAAATTAAATAAATTAAATAAATTAAATAAATTAAATAAATTAAATAAATTAAATAAATTAAATAAATTAAATAAATTAAATAAATTAAATAAATTAAATAAATTAAATAAATTAAATAAATTAAATAAATTAAATAAATTAAATAAATTAAATAAATTAAATAAATTAAATAAATTAAATAAATTAAATAAATTAAATAAATTAAATAAATTAAATAAATTAAATAAATTAAATAAATTAAATAAATTAAATAAATTAAATAAATTAAATAAATTAAATAAATTAAATAAATTAAATAAATTAAATAAATTAAATAAATTAAATAAATTAAATAAATTAAATAAATTAAATAAATTAAATAAATTAAATAAATTAAATAAATTAAATAAATTAAATAAATTAAATAAATTAAATAAATTAAATAAATTAAATAAATTAAATAAATTAAATAAATTAAATAAATTAAATAAATTAAATAAATTAAATAAATTAAATAAATTAAATAAATTAAATAAATTAAATAAATTAAATAAATTAAATAAATTAAATAAATTAAATAAAGTAAATAAATTAATTAAATTAAATAAATTAAATAAATTAAATAAATTAAATAAATTAAATAAATTAATTAAATTAAATAAATTAAGTAAATTAAATAAATTAAATAAATTAAATAAATTAAATAAATTAAATAAATTAAATAAATTAAATAAATTAAATAAATTAAATAAATTAAATAAATTAAATAAACTAAATAAATTAAATAAACTAAATAAATTAAATAAACTAAATAAATTAAATAAACTAAATAAATTAAATAAACTAAATAAATTAAATAAACTAAATAAATTAAATAAATTAAATAAATTAAATAAATTAAATAAATTAAATAAATTAAATAAATTAAATAAATTAAATAAATTAAATAAATTAAATAAATTAAATAATTTAAATAAATTAAATAAATTAAATAATTTAAATAAATTAAATAATTTAAATAAATTAAATAATTTAAATAAATTAAATAAATTAAATAAATTAAATAAATTAAATAAATTAAATAAATTAAATAAATTAAATAAATTAAATAAATTAAGTAAATTAAATAAATTAAATAAATTAAATAAATTAAATAAATTAAATAAATTAAATAAATTAAATAAATTAAATAAATTAAATAAATTAAATAAATTAAATAAATTAAATAAATTAAATAAATTAAATAAATTAAATAAATTAAATAAATTAAATAAATTAAATAAATTAAATAAATTAAATAAATTAAATAAATTAAATAAATTAAATAAATTAAATAAATTAAATAAATTAAATAAATTAAATAAATTAAATAAATTAAATAAATTAAATAAATTAAATAAATTAAATAAATTAAATAAATTAAATAAATTAAATAAATTAAATAAATTAAATAAATTAAATAAATTAAATAAATTAAATAAATTAAATAAATTAAATAAATTAAATAAATTAAATAAATTAAATATTTTAAATAAATTAAATATATTAAAAACATTAAATAAATTTATTTAATTTAATTTATTTAATTTAATAATTTTTTAAATTTATTAATTTATTTAATTTATTTTATTTAATTTATTTAATTTATTTAATTTATTTAATTTATTTAATTTATTTAATTTATTTAATTTATTTAATTTATTTAATTTTTTTAAATTATTTAATTTTTTTAAATTATTTAATTTATTTAATTTATTTAATTTATTTAATTTATTTAATTTATTTAATTTATTTAATTTATTTAATTTATTTAATTTATTTAATTTATTTAATTTATTTAATTTATTTAATTTATTTAATTTATTTAATTTATTTAATTTATTTAATTTATTTAATTTATTTAATTTATTTAATTTATTTAATTTATTTAATTTATTTAATTTATTTAATTTATTTAATTTATTTAAATTATTTAATTTATTTAATCTATTTAATCTATTTAATTTATTTAATTTATTTAATTTATTTAATTTATTTAATTTATTTAATTTATTTAATTTATTTAATTTATTTAATTTATTTAATTTATTTAATTTATTTAATTTATTTAATTTATTTAATTTATTTAATTTATTTAATTTATTTAATTTATTTAATTTATTTAATTTATTTAATTTATTTAATTTATTTAATTTATTTAATTTATTTAATTTATTTAATTTATTTAATTTATTTAATTTATTTAATTTATTTAATTTATTTAATTTATTTAATTTATTTAATTTATTTAATTTATTTAATTTATTTAATTTATTTAATTTATTTAATTTATTTAATTTATTTAATTTATATAATTTATATAATTTAATTTATATAATTTATTTAATTTAATTTATTTAATTTATTTAATTTATTTAATTTATTTAATTTATTTAATTTATTTAATTTATTTAATTTATTTAATTTATTTAATTTATTTAATTTATTTAATTTATTTAATTTATTTAATTTATTTAATTTATTTAATTTATTTAATTTATTTAATTTATTTAATTTATTTAATTTATTTAATTTATTTAATTTATTTAATTTATTTAATTTATTTAATTTATTTAATTTATTTAATTTATTTAATTTATTTAATTTATTTAATTTATTTAATTTATTTAATTTATTTAATTTATTTAATTTATTTAATTTATTTAATTTATTTAATTTATTTAATTTATTTAATTTATTTAATTTATTTAATTTATTTAATTTATTTAATTTATTTAATTTATTTAATTTATTTAATTTATTTAATTTATTTAATTTATTTAATTTATTTAATTTATTTAATTTATTTAATTTATTTAATTTATTTAATTTATTTAATTTATTTAATTTATTTAATTTATTTAATTTATTTAATTTATTTAATTTATTTAATTTATTTAATTTATTTAATTTATTTAATTTATTTAATTTATTTAATTTATTTAATTTATTTAATTTATTTAATTTATTTAATTTATTTAATTTATTTAATTTATTTAATTTATTTAATTTATTTAATTTATTTAATTTATTTAATTTATTTAATTTATTTAATTTATTTAATTTATTTAATTTATTTAATTTATTTAATTTATTTAATTTATTTAATTTATTTAATTTATTTAATTTATTTAATTTATTTAATTTATTTAATTTATTTAATTTATTTAATTTATTTAATTTATTTAATTTATTTAATTTATTTAATTTATTTAATTTATTTAATTTATTTAATTTATTTAATTTATTTAATTTATTTAATTTATTTAATTTATTTAATTTATTTAATTTATTTAATTTATTTAATTTATTTAATTTATTTAATTTATTTAATTTATTTAATTTATTTAATTTATTTAATTTATTTAATTTATTTAATTTATTTAATTTATTTAATTTATTTAATTTATTTAATTTATTTAATTTATTTAATTTATTTAATTTATTTAATTTATTTAATTTATTTAATTTATTTAATTTATTTAATTTATTTAATTTATTTAATTTATTTAATTTATTTAATTTATTTAATTTATTTAATTTATTTAATTTATTTAATTTATTTAATTTATTTAATTTATTTAATTTATTTAATTTATTTAATTTATTTAATTTATTTAATTTATTTAATTTATTTAATTTATTTAATTTATTTAATTTATTTAATTTATTTAATTTATTTAATTTATTTAATTTATTTAATTTATTTAATTTATTTAATTTATTTAATTTATTTAATTTATTTAATTTATTTAATTTATTTAATTTATTTAATTTATTTAATTTATTTAATTTATTTAATTTATTTAATTTATTTAATTTATTTAATTTATTTAATTTATTTAATTTATTTAATTTATTTAATTTATTTAATTTATTTAATTTATTTAATTTATTTAATTTATTTAATTTATTTAATTTATTTAATTTATTTAATTTATTTAATTTATTTAATTTATTTAATTTATTTAATTTATTTAATTTATTTAATTTATTTAATTTATTTAATTTATTTAATTTATTTAATTTATTTAATTTATTTAATTTATTTAATTTATTTAATTTATTTAATTTATTTAATTTATTTAATTTATTTAATTTATTTAATTTATTTAATTTATTTAATTTATTTAATTTATTTAATTTATTTAATTTATTTAATTTATTTAATTTATTTAATTTATTTAATTTGATTAATTTATTTAATTTATTTAATTTGATTAATTTATTTAATTTATTTAATTTGATTAATTTATTTAATTTATTTAATTTATTTAATTTATTTAGTTTATTTAATTTATTTAATTTATTTAGTTTATTTAGTTTATTTAGTTTATTTAGTTTATTTAGTTTATTTAGTTTATTTAGTTTATTTAGTTTATTTAGTTTATTTAATTTATTTAGTTTATTTAGTTTATTTAGTTTATTTAATTTATTTAATTTATTGTAATTCTAGTTTGTGGGTTTAATTTTTATAATTTCTAATAAATTTCTTCATCACAACGACGAAAACCATTGAAAGTTTTAATTTTCTATTATGTCCCAAACGTCGAAATTTTTTTCCCACGCAAAGTGGCCAAGTGACTACTAGGATTTTTGGAGATTTCCAAAATCTCCCTAGATAATGCATTTCTTGAAGTATATAATTACAAACGGTCCATTTTTACCTTTGTGTCTATTATCAAAGTTAAGAATCTTTTCATTCTAATACAGAAACCAAGAAATGTCGCCTACTTAAGATGAAATAAGAATACAAATTTTAAATTCAATGATTATTTCTTATTTTTTTGTTGTAATGTCGTTGTTTTCCTAGTGAAGTTAAATTAAAACAGGAGTATTAAAAATACAAAATTTTTAAATATTACATAAAATAATACAAATCATTTTCGAGATCTTTTCGTATTTCCCCGAAAAATGGTTTTTGAAAAGTAAATTAACAAAAACGGCCCAATTTTGTCTTTCAATCTCTAATCTCTATTAAAAATCTTGTACTTTTACTACAAAAAGCAAGATATCCTGTAATTTGATTTCAAATAAGAACAAAATGTGTGATTTCACTGATTAATTCGGATTTTGTGATATAAATATCTTGTCTTTCAAAGAAAGTTAGAATAGAAGTGTCGAAAACGCAGCAATCTTAATATGTCAAATTTTAATGGATTATACAAAAATTTATTTACTTCCTGATGTTCTCATATTAACAGATTTCTTTGAAGATTTTCGAAATGTGTCGCTAAACATATAAAATTAGATCTCGCACAATACTTTACATCTCCCGGTTTAAGTAAGGATGCAATGTTACGATTCACAAAAGTTAAATTAGAATTCTAACTGATATTAACATGTTACATTTTTTTTAAAAACAATAAAAATGGCCCATTATTGACTTTCAGTCTCTAATCTATGTATAACGTCTTGTAGTTCTCCTACAAAATCCAAGAAATCCATGTACATTGATTCCAAATTAGAACAAAATGTATGACTTCACTGATTATTTCGTATTTTGTGATTTAATCATCTTGTTTTTCTAGAAAAGCTGGTATAGGAGTATCGAAAATGTAGAATATTTAAATAATATACAAAATAATACCAATAATCTTAGAGATCATTTCGTATTTCCTTGAATAGTTAATTTCGGGATTGATATTGACACAAACGGTCCATTTTGGACTTTCCGACTTTAGTCTAAAGTTCTTCTTCCACAAAAACCAAGAAATGCAAGTAAATTTAGTCCAAATTAGCACAAAACTGCTAAATTTAGTGATTATTTCGTATTTTGTGCTGTAATTCTTTTGTTCTCCTAGAAAAGTTATTATAGAAATATCGAAAAGGAAGAAAAAGTTATTATCGAAATATCGAAAAGGCAGGATTTTTTAATATTATACCAAATAGAACAGATAATCTTAGAAATGTTCTCGTATTCCTCTGCGAAATAGGTTTCGGAAAGTAAATTAATACAAATGGCCCATTTTTGTCATTCAGTCTACAATCTAAGTTCAGAATCTTGAAGTTCTAATACAAAGACCACGAAATGCGACCTAATTTAGTCGAAATAAGAACAAAAACTTTAAATTCAATGACTTTTTCCGTATTTAGAGTTGTAATTTCCTTATTTTCCAAGAGAACTTATAAAGAAGTATCAAAACTGCAAGGCTTTTGAATAATATACAAAATCATGCTCTCAATATTAGAGATCTATTCATATTTCAATGAGAAATGGGTTTTAGAATGTAAGTTAGTAAAAACGACCTATTTTGGACTTTCAATCTCTAATCTAAAGTAAATTGTATCCAGATTAGAACAAAATGTCTATATTCAATGATTTCTTCATATTCTGTGCTGTAATCTCATTTTTATCCATTTTTAAGGGAAATACGAATATATTTCAGAGATAACAAGTTTTATTTAGGGTAACATATTAAAAAACCTGCATTTTCGATTCTTTTGTAACAAAAGTTATAACAACTTCTCCATTAAAATAAGGAAATACGAGAAAATCATCGAATTTAGGTGCTTTATGATTATTTCGAAAGAATTAAGCTCCATTCTTGGTTTTCATAGTAGAAGTACTAAATCCTGAACTTAGATTATAGACAGAAAGTCAAAAAGTGCCATTTGTGGTAGCTACCATTCCGAGACATATTTTTCAGGGAAATACGGAAAGATCTTTAAGATAATTATTTTAATTTTCTAAAATATTTGAGAATTCTGCATTTTCGATACTTCTGTAATAATCTTTCTAGGAAAACAAAGGCAATTACAGCTCAGAATTGGAAATAATCATTGAATTCACGTATTTGATTCTAATTTGAACTTATTTTCCATACATTTCTTGGATTTTGAAGTAGAAGTGCAAGATTCTGAACTTAGATTATAGGCAGAAAATCAAAAATGGACCATTTATGTAAATCAACTTCCCAAAATTTATTTTTCAGGAAAATACGATATTATCTCGGAGATTATTGGTTTAGTCTTATAAGAAATTTAAGAATCTTGCACAATCGATATTTCCAGTGGTTTTAGAGATCTTTTCGTATTTCCCTGAAAAATAAGTTTCCGGATGTAAATTATCACACATGGCCCATTTTCGGCTTTAATTCTCCAATCTAAGTTTGCAATCTTTTACTTCTCATAAAAATCCAAGAATTGCTAGTAAGTGGAGTTTAAATTAGAGCCAAACATCTAAATTCAATTATTATTTCGTAAATTATTTTACAAAATTAGACCTGTAATTACAGAGATCTTTCCGTATTTTCCTGAAAAATTAGTTTCCGGATGTAAATTATCACAATTAGCCAATTTTCGAATTTCATTCTCCAATCTAAGTTTGTATTCTTGTACTTCTCATATAAAATCCAAGAAATGCTAGTAAGTTAAGTTTAAATTTGAGCCAAACGGCTAAATTCAATGATTATTTCGTATTTCCATATTTTCCTAGTGATGTTATAACGAAAGAATCGAAAATGGGGATTTTTTAGAATACTACTCTTAATAAATCAAATATTCTTGGAGATATTTTCGTATTTCCCTTAAAAATGGATTACAAGGAGATTACGATACAATATACGATGAAATCATAGAATTTAGATTTTTTGTTCCAATTTGAGCTTAATTTACCCTAAACTATTGACTAAATGGGTTGTTCTTTTTATCTTACGCTCCAAAAGCCATTTTTTAGGGAAATATAAATAGATCTCTAAGATAAATAGAATTTTTTTGCATGAAATCTTACATTTTTCATACTTCTTTAATACGTTGTATTGGAAAACTCAATATACTTGCATTTCTTGAAAATGCAGGATTAATTAAATATTATAGAAAAAAATAATAATAATCTTATAGTTCCTTCTGTATTTCCTTGAAAAATAAATTTCGGGATGTAAATTAACCCAAATGGTCCATTTTGAGCTCTCTATCTCTGATCTCAGTTCACAATCTTGTACTTCTACTACAAAAACCAAGAAATGTAAGTATATTGAGTTTTCCAAGACAACGTATAAAGAAGTATCAAAAATGCAAGAGTTCATGCAAAATAATACTAGTAATCTTCGAGATCTATTCATATTTCCCTAAAAAATGAGTTTTGAAGCGTAAGTTAATAAAAACGACCATTTAGTCTAAATTGAGCTCAAATTAGAACGAAAAGTCTAAATTCAATGATTCCTTCGTATTTTGTGCCGTAATCTCCTTGTATTCCATTTTTAAGGCAAATACGAAAATTACTCCAAGCATATTAATTTTATTTAGAGTAGTATTCTAAAAATCCTCCATTTCGATTCATTCGTTATAATATCTCTAGGAAAATATGAAAATTCGAAATATCCTTTGAATTTAGATGTTTGGCTCTAATTTAAACTCAACTTACCAGCATTTCTTGGATTTTATATGAGAAGTACAAGATTCCAAACTTAGATTGGAGAAGGAGATCCGAAAATGGGCTATTTGTAATAATTTACACCCGGAAACTTATTTTTCAGGGAAATACGGAAAGATCTCTAAAATTCCTGGTCTAATTTTGCAAAATAATTTAGAATCCTTCATTATCAATACTTCTTACTAACTTTTCTGGGAAAACAAGGGAATTACAGTACAAGATGGAAAATATTCTATGAATTCAAAAATTTTGTTCAAATCTTGATTCAGTTCATTTGCATTACTTGTGTTTTGTAAGAGAAGTACAAGACTCTGGAATTAGATTAGAGACGGAAAGACGAAAATAGGCTAATTTTGTTAATTTACTCCCCAAAACTGATTGATTCAGAGAATTAGAGAATATGTCTAAAATTATTGGCTTAATTGTATAAGATATTTATAAATTCTTCATTTTCAGTAGATATTCGCTATCTATATTCCCATCCCATGGATGTATAATATTTCCATTTAAAAAAATTGCATTTCTGTACAGTTTTTAACAAAAATATCCTTCTAAAAACGTCCAATCCTTTATTTAGTTTAATGTCCCTGTCCAATGAGGCGGGTGATATTCAATATCCAACGGGTTGATATGGAGGGTCTTCTACGTAGGTTCTGACCGGTGCGCCAAGAAACACGGCAATTTTTCCAACATCTATTTACTTTTCTTTCATATAATATTTAAAAGTCATGAATTTTTAGTCCTCCTCTTGTAACTTTACTAGGAAAACAAAGAAATTGCAGCAATAAGAAAGAAATAATCATTGAATTTAAAATTTTTGTTCGTATTTCTTCTAAACTATGTGGCTCTTCTTGGTTTTAATATTATAATTACAAGTGTCTGATCTTAGATTATAGACAGAAAGTCAAAAATGGACCGTTTGTATTAATATACTTCAAGAAATGTTCTTTTTTGGGAAGTTTTGTAAATCTCGGCACATTTTGAATTTCTCCGAAAGTAGTGTAAGATTTGACTTCTAGAACACCCTCAGGCTATATATTAATTTACAAATAATGGTAATTATTATTCAATGTGTTTATCAAATTAATGTCTAAATTGTCAGTTAGATTTATTGCGGAACTGTAAGTATGTGTCATGTGTGTAACAAGTTGTTGTTATAAAGGGTGATATAAAAAAGCTAGTACATGAAATTAATTACTGGTCGGGAACTCCGCGTGTGGGGTGGCTTGGATTTTGTAAGAAAAGTACTAGATTCTGGAACTAGATTAGACACAGAAAGACGAAAATAGGCTAATTTTGTTAATTTACTCAACAAAACTGATTGATGCGGAGAAGAACGAGAATATGTCTAAGATTATTTTCTTAATTTCATAGGATATTTATAAATTCTTCATTTTCAGTAGATACTCGCTATCTATATTACCATCCCATGGATGAATAATATTTCCATTTAAAAAAATTATATTTCTGTACAGTTTTTAACAAAGATATCCTTCTAAAAACGTCTAATCCTTTATTTAGTTTAATGCCCGTGTCCAATGAGGCGGGTAATTTTCAATATTCAAGGAATTGATATGGAGGGTCCTCTAGGTAGGTTCCGACCGGCGCGCCAAGAAACACGGCAATTCTTCCAACATCTTAAATAAATTAAATAAATTAAATAAATTAAATAAATTAAATAAATTAAATAAATTAAATAAATTAAATAAATTAAATAAATTAAATAAATTAAATAAATTAAATAAATTAAATAAATTAAATAAATTAAATAAATTAAATAAATTAAATAAATTAAATAAATTAAATAAATTAAATAAATTAAATAAATTAAATAAATTAAATAAATTAAATAAATTAAATAAATTAAATAAATTAAATAAATTAAATAAATTAAATAAATTAAATAAATTAAATAAATTAAATAAATTAAATAAATTAAATAAATTAAATAAATTAAATAAATTAAATAAATTAAATAAATTAAATAAATTAAATAAATTAAATAAATTAAATAAATTAAATAAATTAAATAAATTAAATAAATTAAATAAATTAAATAAATTAAATAAATTAAATAAATTAAATAAATTAAATAAATTAAATAAATTAAATAAATTAAATAAATTAAATAAATTAAATAAATTAAATAAATTAAATAAATTAAATAAATTAAATAAATTAAATAAATTAAATAAATTAAATAAATTAAATAAATTAAATAAATTAAATAAATTAAATAAATTAAATAAATTAAATAAATTAAATAAATTAAATAAATTAAATAAATTAAATAAATTAAATAAATTAAATAAATTAAATAAATTAAATAAATTAAATAAATTAAATAAATTAAATAAATTAAATAAATTAAATAAATTAAATAAATTAAATAAATTAAATAAATTAAATAAATTAAATAAATTAAATAAATTAAATAAATTAAATAAATTAAATAAATTAAATAAATTAAATAAAGTAAATAAATTAAATAAATTAAATAAAGTAAATAAATTAATTAAATTAAATAAATTAAATAAATTAATTAAATTAAATAAATTAAATAAATTAATTAAATTAAATAAATTAATTAAATTAAATAAATTAAGTAAATTAAATAAATTAAATAAATTAAATAAATTAAATAAACTAAATAAATTAAATAAACTAAATAAACTAAATAAATTAAATAAACTAAATAAATTAAATAAACTAAATAAATTAAATAAACTAAATAAATTAAATAAACTAAATAAATTAAATAAACTAAATAAATTAAATAAACTAAATAAATTAAATAAACTAAATAAATTAAATAAACTAAATAAATTAAATAAATTAAATAAATTAAATAAATTAAATAAATTAAATAAATTAAATAAATTAAATAATTTAAATAAATTAAATAAATTAAATAAATTAAATAAATTAAATAAATTAAATAAATTAAATAAATTAAATAAATTAAATAAATTAAATAAATTAAATAAATTAAATAAATTAAATAAATTAAATAAATTAAATAAATTAAATAAATTAAATAAATTAAATAAATTAAATAAATTAAATAAATTAAATAAATTAAATAAATTAAATAAATTAAATAAATTAAATAAATTAAATAAATTAAATAAATTAAATAAATTAAATAAATTAAATAAATTAAATAAATTAAATAAATTAAATAAATTAAATAAATTAAATAAATTAAATAAATTAAATAAATTAAATAAATTAAATAAATTAAATAAATTAAATAAATTAAATAAATTAAATAAATTAAATAAATTAAATAAATTAAATAAATTAAATAAATTAAATAAATTAAATAAATTAAATAAATTAAATAAATTAAATAAATTAAATAAAATAAATAAATTAAATAAATTAAATATTTTAAATAAATTAAATATATTAAAAACATTAAATAAATTTATTTAATTTAATTTATTTAATTAATAATTTTTTAAATTTATTAATTTATTTAATTTATTTTATTTAATTTATTTAATTTATTTAATTTATTTAATTTATTTAATTTATTTAATTTATTTAATTTATTTAATTTATTTAATTTATTTAATTTATTTAATTTATTTAATTTTTTTAAATTATTTAATTTTTTTAAATTATTTAATTTATTTAATTTATTTAATTTATTTAATTTATTTAATTTATTTAATTTATTTAATTTATTTAATTTATTTAATTTATTTAATTTATTTAATTTATTTAATTTATTTAATTTATTTAATTTATTTAATTTATTTAATTTATTTAATTTATTTAATTTATTTAATTTATTTAATTTATTTAATTTATTTAATTTATTTAATTTATTTAATTTATTTAATTTATTTAATTTATTTAATTTATTTAAATTATTTAATTTATTTAATCTATTTAATTTATTTAATTTATTTAATTTATTTAATTTATTTAATTTATTTAATTTATTTAATTTATTTAATTTATTTAATTTATTTAATTTATTTAATTTATTTAATTTATTTAATTTATTTAATTTATTTAATTTATTTAATTTATTTAATTTATTTAATTTATTTAATTTATTTAATTTATTTAATTTATTTAATTTATTTAATTTATTTAATTTATTTAATTTATTTGATTTATTTGATTTATTTAATTTATTTAATTTATTTAATTTATTTAAATTATTTAATTCATTTAATTTATTTAATTTATTTAATTTATTTAATTTATATAATTTATATAATTTATATAATTTAATTTATTTAATTTATTTAATTTAATTTATTTAATTTATTTAATTTATTTAATTTATTTAATTTATTTAATTTATTTAATTTATTTAATTTATTTAATTTATTTAATTTATTTAATTTATTTAATTTATTTAATTTATTTAATTTATTTAATTTATTTAATTCATTTAATTCATTTAATTTATTTAATTTATTTAATTTATTTAATTTATTTAATTTATTTAATTTATTTAATTTTTTTAATTTATTTAATTTATTTAATTTATTTAATTTATTTAATTTGATTAATTTATTTAATTTATTTAATTTATTTAATTTATTTAATTTATTTAATTTATTTAATTTATTTAATTTATTTAATTTATTTAATTTATTTAATTTATTTAATTTATTTAATTTATTTAATTTATTTAATTTATTTAATTTATTTAATTTATTTAATTTATTTAATTTATTTAATTTATTTAATTTATTTAATTTATTTAATTTATTTAATTTATTTAGTTTATTTAGTTTATTTAGTTTATTTAGTTTATTTAGTTTATTTAGTTTATTTAGTTTATTTAGTTTATTTAGTTTATTTAGTTTATTTAGTTTATTTAGTTTATTTAGTTTATTTAGTTTATTTAGTTTATTTAGTTTATTTAGTTTATTTAGTTTATTTAGTTTATTTAGTTTATTTAGTTTATTTAGTTTATTTAGTTTATTTAGTTTATTTAGTTTATTTAGTTTATTTAGTTTATTTAGTTTATTTAGTTTATTTAGTTTATTTAGTTTATTTAGTTTATTTAGTTTATTTAGTTTATTTAGTTTATTTAGTTTATTTAGTTTATTTAGTTTATTTAGTTTATTTAGTTTATTTAGTTTATTTAGTTTATTTAGTTTATTTAGTTTATTTAGTTTATTTAGTTTATTTAGTTTATTTAGTTTATTTAGTTTATATAGTTTATTTAGTTTATTTAGTTTATTTAGTTTATTTAGTTTATTTAGTTTATTTAGTTTATTTAGTTTATTTAGTTTATTTAGTTTATTTAGTTTATTTAGTTTATTTAGTTTATTTAGTTTATTTAGTTTATTTAGTTTATTTAGTTTATTTAGTTTATTTAGTTTATTTAGTTTATTTAGTTTATTTAGTTTATTTAGTTTATTTAGTTTATTTAGTTTATTTAGTTTATTTAGTTTATTTAGTTTATTTAGTTTATTTAGTTTATTTAGTTTATTTAGTTTATTTAGTTTATTTAGTTTATTTAGTTTATTTAGTTTATTTAGTTTATTTAGTTTATTTAGTTTATTTAGTTTATTTAGTTTATTTAGTTTATTTAGTTTATTTAGTTTATTTAGTTTATTTAGTTTATTTAGTTTATTTAGTTTATTTAGTTTATTTAGTTTATTTAGTTTATTTAGTTTATTTAGTTTATTTAGTTTATTTAGTTTATTTAGTTTATTTACTTTATTTACTTTATTTACTTTATTTAGTTTATTTACTTTATTTACTTTATTTACTTTATTTACTTTATTTAGTTTATTTAGTTTATTTAGTTTATTTAGTTTATTTAGTTTATTTAGTTTATTTAGTTTATTTAATTTATTTAGTTTATTTAGTTTATTTAGTTTATTTAGTTTATTTAGTTTATTTAGTTTATTTAATTTATTTAATTTATTTAATTTATTGTAATTCTAGTTTGTGGGTTTAATTTTTATAATTTCTAATAAATTTCTTCATCACAACGACGAAAACCATTGAAAGTTTTAATTTTCTATTATGTCCCAAACGTCGAAATTTTTTTCCCACGCAAAGTGGCCAAGTGACTACTAGGATTTTTGGAGATTTCCAAAATCTCCCTAGATAATGCATTTCTTGAAGTATATAATTACAAACGGTCCATTTTTACCTTTGTGTCTATTATCAAAGTTAAGAATCTTTTCATTCTAATACAGAAACCAAGAAATGTCGCCTACTTAAGATGAAATAAGAATACAAATTTTAAATTCAATGATTATTTCTTATTTTTTTGTTGTAATGTCGTTGTTTTCCTAGTGAAGTTAAATTAAAACAGGAGTATTAAAAATACAAAATTTTTAAATATTACATAAAATAATACAAATCATTTTCGAGATCTTTTCGTATTTCCCCGAAAAATGGTTTTTGAAAAGTAAATTAACAAAAACGGCCCAATTTTGTCTTTCAATCTCTAATCTCTATTAAAAATCTTGTACTTTTACTACAAAAAGCAAGATATCCTGTAATTTGATTTCAAATAAGAACAAAATGTGTGATTTCACTGATTAATTCGGATTTTGTGATATAAATATCTTGTCTTTCAAAGAAAGTTAGAATAGAAGTGTCGAAAACGCAGCAATCTTAATATGTCAAATTTTAATGGATTATACAAAAATTTATTTACTTCCTGATGTTCTCATATTAACAGATTTCTTTGAAGATTTTCGAAATGTGTCGCTAAACATATAAAATTAGATCTCGCACAATACTTTACATCTCCCGGTTTAAGTAAGGATGCAATGTTACGATTCACAAAAGTTAAATTAGAATTCTAACTGATATTAACATGTTACATTTTTTTTAAAAACAATAAAAATGGCCCATTATTGACTTTCAGTCTCTAATCTATGTATAACGTCTTGTAGTTCTCCTACAAAATCCAAGAAATCCATGTACATTGATTCCAAATTAGAACAAAATGTATGACTTCACTGATTATTTCGTATTTTGTGATTTAATCATCTTGTTTTTCTAGAAAAGCTGGTATAGGAGTATCGAAAATGTAGAATATTTAAATAATATACAAAATAATACCAATAATCTTAGAGATCATTTCGTATTTCCTTGAATAGTTAATTTCGGGATTGATATTGACACAAACGGCCCATTTTGGACTTTCCGACTTTAGTCTAAAGTTCTTCTTCCACAAAAACCAAGAAATGCAAGTAAATTTAGTCCAAATTAGCACAAAACTGCTAAATTTAGTGATTATTTCGTATTTTGTGCTGTAATTCTTTTGTTCTCCTAGAAAAGTTATTATAGAAATATCGAAAAGGAAGAAAAAGTTATTATCGAAATATCGAAAAGGCAGGATTTTTTAATATTATACCAAATAGAACAGATAATCTTAGAAATGTTCTCGTATTCCTCTGCGAAATAGGTTTCGGAAAGTAAATTAATACAAATGGCCCATTTTTGTCATTCAGTCTACAATCTAAGTTCAGAATCTTGAAGTTCTAATACAAAGACCACGAAATGCGACCTAATTTAGTCGAAATAAGAACAAAAACTTTAAATTCAATGACTTTTTCCGTATTTAGAGTTGTAATTTCCTTATTTTCCAAGAGAACTTATAAAGAAGTATCAAAACTGCAAGGCTTTTGAATAATATACAAAATCATGCTCTCAATATTAGAGATCTATTCATATTTCAATGAGAAATGGGTTTTAGAATGTAAGTTAGTAAAAACGACCTATTTTGGACTTTCAATCTCTAATCTAAAGTAAATTGTATCCAGATTAGAACAAAATGTCTATATTCAATGATTTCTTCATATTCTTACAGTCTCATTTTTATCCATTTTTAAGGGAAATACGAATATATTTCAGAGATAACAAGTTTTATTTAGGGTAACATATTAAAAAACCTGCATTTTCGATTCTTTTGTAACAAAAGTTATAACAACTTCTCCATTAAAATAAGGAAATACGAGAAAATCATCGAATTTAGGTGCTTTATGATTATTTCGAAAGAATTAAGCTCCATTCTTGGTTTTCATAGTAGAAGTACTAAATCCTGAACTTAGATTATAGACAGAAAGTCAAAAAGTGCCATTTGTGGTAGCTACCATTCCGAGACATATTTTTCAGGGAAATACGGAAAGATCTTTAAGATAATTATTTTAATTTTCTAAAATATTTGAGAATTCTGCATTTTCGATACTTCTGTAATAATCTTTCTAGGAAAACAAAGGCAATTACAGCTCAGAATTGGAAATAATCATTGAATTCACGTATTTGATTCTAATTTGAACTTATTTTCCATACATTTCTTGGATTTTGAAGTAGAAGTGCAAGATTCTGAACTTAGATTATAGGCAGAAAATCAAAAATGGACCATTTATGTAAATCAACTTCCCAAAATTTATTTTTCAGGAAAATACGATATTATCTCGGAGATTATTGGTTTAGTCTTATAAGAAATTTAAGAATCTTGCACAATCGATATTTCCAGTGGTTTTAGAGATCTTTCGTATTTCCCTGAAAAATAAGTTTCCGGATGTAAATTATCACACATGGCCCATTTTCGGCTTTAATTCTCCAATCTAAGTTTGCAATCTTTTACTTCTCATAAAAATCCAAGAATTGCTAGTAAGTGGAGTTTAAATTAGAGCCAAACATCTAAATTCAATTATTATTTCGTAAATTATTTTACAAAATTAGACCTGTAATTACAGAGATCTTTCCGTATTTTCCTGAAAAATTAGTTTCCGGATGTAAATTATCACAATTAGCCAATTTTCGAATTTCATTCTCCAATCTAAGTTTGTATTCTTGTACTTCTCATATAAAATCCAAGAAATGCTAGTAAGTTAAGTTTAAATTTGAGCCAAACGGCTAAATTCAATGATTATTTCGTATTTCCATATTTTCCTAGTGATGTTATAACGAAAGAATCGAAAATGGGGATTTTTTAGAATACTACTCTTAATAAATCAAATATTCTTGGAGATATTTTCGTATTTCCCTTAAAAATGGATTACAAGGAGATTACGATACAATATACGATGAAATCATAGAATTTAGATTTTTTGTTCCAATTTGAGCTTAATTTACCCTAAACTATTGACTAAATGGGTTGTTCTTTTTATCTTACGCTCCAAAAGCCATTTTTTAGGGAAATATAAATAGATCTCTAAGATAAATAGAATTTTTTTGCATGAAATCTTACATTTTTCATACTTCTTTAATACGTTGTATTGGAAAACTCAATATACTTGCATTTCTTGAAAATGCAGGATTAATTAAATATTATAGAAAAAAATAATAATAATCTTATAGTTCCTTCTGTATTTCCTTGAAAAATAAATTTCGGGATGTAAATTAACCCAAATGGTCCATTTTGAGCTCTCTATCTCTGATCTCAGTTCACAATCTTGTACTTCTACTACAAAAACCAAGAAATGTAAGTATATTGAGTTTTCCAAGACAACGTATAAAGAAGTATCAAAAATGCAAGAGTTCATGCAAAATAATACTAGTAATCTTCGAGATCTATTCATATTTCCCTAAAAAATGAGTTTTGAAGCGTAAGTTAATAAAAACGACCCATTTAGTCTAAATTGAGCTCAAATTAGAACGAAAAGTCTAAATTCAATGATTCCTTCGTATTTTGTGCCGTAATCTCCTTGTATTCCATTTTTAAGGCAAATACGAAAATTACTCCAAGCATATTAATTTTATTTAGAGTAGTATTCTAAAAATCCTCCATTTTCGATTCATTCGTTATAATATCTCTAGGAAAATATGAAAATTCGAAATATCCTTTGAATTTAGATGTTTGGCTCTAATTTAAACTCAACTTACCAGCATTTCTTGGATTTTATATGAGAAGTACAAGATTCCAAACTTAGATTGGAGAAGGAGATCCGAAAATGGGCTATTTGTAATAATTTACACCCGGAAACTTATTTTTCAGGGAAATACGGAAAGATCTCTAAAATTCCTGGTCTAATTTTGCAAAATAATTTAGAATCCTTCATTATCAATACTTCTTACTAACTTTTCTGGGAAAACAAGGGAATTACAGTACAAGATGGAAAATATTCTATGAATTCAAAAATTTTGTTCAAATCTTGATTCAGTTCATTTGCATTACTTGTGTTTTGTAAGAGAAGTACAAGACTCTGGAATTAGATTAGAGACGGAAAGACGAAAATAGGCTAATTTTGTTAATTTACTCCCCAAAACTGATTGATTCAGAGAATTAGAGAATATGTCTAAAATTATTGGCTTAATTGTATAAGATATTTATAAATTCTTCATTTTCAGTAGATATTCGCTATCTATATTCCCATCCCATGGATGTATAATATTTCCATTTAAAAAAATTGCATTTCTGTACAGTTTTTAACAAAAATATCCTTCTAAAAACGTCCAATCCTTTATTTAGTTTAATGTCCCTGTCCAATGAGGCGGGTGATATTCAATATCCAACGGGTTGATATGGAGGGTCTTCTACGTAGGTTCTGACCGGTGCGCCAAGAAACACGGCAATTTTTCCAACATCTATTTACTTTTCTTTCATATAATATTTAAAAGTCATGAATTTTTGGTCCTCCTCTTGTAACTTTACTAGGAAAACAAAGAAATTGCAGCAATAAGAAAGAAATAATCATTGAATTTAAAATTTTTGTTCGTATTTCTTCTAAACTATGTGGCTCTTCTTGGTTTTAATATTATAATTACAAGTGTCTGATCTTAGATTATAGACAGAAAGTCAAAAATGGACCGTTTGTATTAATATACTTCAAGAAATGTTCTTTTTTGGGAAGTTTTGTAAATCTCGGCACATTTTTGAATTTCTCCGAAAGTAGTGTAAGATTTGACTTCTAGAACACCCTCAGGCTATATATTAATTTACAAATAATGGTAATTATTATTCAATGTGTTTATCAAATTAATGTCTAAATTGTCAGTTAGATTTATTGCGGAACTGTAAGTATGTGTCATGTGTGTAACAAGTTGTTGTTATACAGGGTGATATAAAAAAGCTAGTACATGAAATTAATTACTGGTCGGGAACTCCGACTAGTACATGAAATTAATTACTGGTCGGGAACTCCGCGAATGGGGTGGCTTGGATTTTGTAAGAAAAGTACTAGATTCTGGAACTAGATTAGACACAGAAAGACGAAAATAGGCTAATTTTGTTAATTTACTCAACAAAACTGATTGATGCGGAGAAGAACGAGAATATGTCTAAGATTATTTTCTTAATTTCATAGGATATTTATAAATTCTTCATTTTCAGTAGATACTCGCTATCTATATTACCATCCCATGGATGAATAATATTTCCATTTAAAAAAATTATATTTCTGTACAGTTTTTAACAAAGATATCCTTCTAAAAACGTCTAATCCTTTATTTAGTTTAATGCCCGTGTCCAATGAGGCGGGTAATTTTCAATATTCAAGGAATTGATATGGAGGGTCCTCTAGGTAGGTTCCGACCGGCGCGCCAAGAAACACGGCAATTCTTCCAACATCTTAAATAAATTAAATAAATTAAATAAATTAAATAAATTAAATAAATTAAATAAATTAAATAAATTAAATAAATTAAATAAATTAAATAAATTAAATAAATTAAATAAATTAAATAAATTAAATAAATTAAATAAATTAAATAAATTAAATAAATTAAATAAATTAAATAAATTAAATAAATTAAATAAATTAAATAAATTAAATAAATTAAATAAATTAAATAAATTAAATAAATTAAATAAATTAAATAAATTAAATAAATTAAATAAATTAAATAAATTAAATAAATTAAATAAATTAAATAAATTAAATAAATTAAATAAATTAAATAAATTAAATAAATTAAATAAATTAAATAAATTAAATAAATTAAATAAATTAAATAAATTAAATAAATTAAATAAATTAAATAAATTAAATAAATTAAATAAATTAAATAAATTAAATAAAGTAAATAAATTAAATAAATTAAATAAAGTAAATAAATTAATTAAATTAAATAAATTAAATAAATTAATTAAATTAAATAAATTAATTAAATTAAATAAATTAAGTAAATTAAATAAATTAAATAAATTAAATAAATTAAATAAACTAAATAAATTAAATAAACTAAATAAACTAAATAAATTAAATAAACTAAATAAATTAAATAAACTAAATAAATTAAATAAACTAAATAAATTAAATAAACTAAATAAATTAAATAAACTAAATAAATTAAATAAACTAAATAAATTAAATAAACTAAATAAATTAAATAAACTAAATAAATTAAATAAACTAAATAAATTAAATAAATTAAATAAATTAAATAAATTAAATAAATTAAATAATTTAAATAAATTAAATAAATTAAATAATTTAAATAAATTAAATAAATTAAATAAATTAAATAAATTAAATAAATTAAATAAATTAAATAAATTAAATAAATTAAATAAATTAAATAAATTAAATAAATTAAATAAATTAAATAAATTAAATAAATTAAATAAATTAAATAAATTAAATAAATTAAATAAATTAAATAAATTAAATAAATTAAATAAATTAAATAAATTAAATAAATTAAATAAATTAAATAAATTAAATAAATTAAATAAATTAAATAAATTAAATAAATTAAATAAATTAAATTAATTAAATAAATTAAATAAATTAAATAAATTAAATAAATTAAATAAATTAAATAAATTAAATAAATTAAATAAATTAAATAAATTAAATAAAATAAATAAATTAAATAAATTAAATATTTTAAATAAATTAAATATATTAAAAACATTAAATAAATTTATTTAATTTAATTTATTTAATTTAATAATTTTTTAAATTTATTAATTTATTTAATTTATTTTATTTAATTTATTTAATTTATTTAATTTATTTAATTTATTTAATTTATTTAATTTATTTAATTTATTTAATTTATTTAATTTATTTAATTTATTTAATTTATTTAATTTTTTTAAATTATTTAATTTTTTAAAATTATTTAATTTATTTAATTTATTTAATTTATTTAATTTATTTAATTTATTTAATTTATTTAATTTATTTAATTTATTTAATTTATTTAATTTATTTAATTTATTTAATTTATTTAATTTATTTAATTTATTTAATTTATTTAATTTATTTAATTTATTTAATTTATTTAATTTATTTAATTTATTTAATTTATTTAATTTATTTAATTTATTTAATTTATTTAATTTATTTAATTTATTTAATTTATTTAATTTATTTAATTTATTTAATTTATTTAATTTATTTAATTTATTTAAATTATTTAATTTATTTAATCTATTTAATTTATTTAATTTATTTAATTTATTTAATTTATTTAATTTATTTAATTTATTTAATTTATTTAATTTATTTAATTTATTTAATTTATTTAATTTATTTAATTTATTTAATTTATTTAATTTATTTAATTTATTTAATTTATTTAATTTATTTAATTTATTTAATTTATTTAATTTATTTAATTTATTTAATTTATTTAATTTATTTAATTTATTTGATTTATTTGATTTATTTGATTTATTTAATTTATTTAATTTATTTAATTTATTTAATTTATTTAATTCATTTAATTTATTTAATTTATTTAATTTATTTAATTTATATAATTTATATAATTTAATTTATTTAATTTATTTAATTTAATTTATTTAATTTATTTAATTTATTTAATTTATTTAATTTATTTAATTTATTTAATTTATTTAATTTATTTAATTTATTTAATTTGTTTAATTTATTTAATTTATTTAATTTATTTAATTTATTTAATTTATTTAATTTATTTAATTTATTTAATTCATTTAATTCATTTAATTCATTTAATTTATTTAATTTATTTAATTTATTTAATTTATTTAATTTATTTAATTTATTTAATTTATTTAATTTATTTAATTTTTTATTAATTTATTTAATTTTTTTAATTTATTTAATTTATTTAATTTATTTAATTTATTTAATTTGATTAATTTATTTAATTTATTTAATTTATTTAATTTATTTAATTTATTTAATTTATTTAATTTATTTAATTTATTTAATTTATTTAATTTATTTAATTTATTTAATTTATTTAATTTATTTAATTTATTTAATTTATTTAATTTATTTAATTTATTTAATTTATTTAATTTATTTAATTTATTTAATTTATTTAATTTATTTAATTTATTTAATTTATTTAATTTATTTAATTTATTTAATTTATTTAATTTATTTAGTTTATTTAGTTTATTTAGTTTATTTAGTTTATTTAGTTTATTTAGTTTATTTAGTTTATTTAGTTTATTTAGTTTATTTAGTTTATTTAGTTTATTTAGTTTATTTAGTTTATTTAGTTTATTTAGTTTATTTAGTTTATTTAGTTTATTTAGTTTATTTAGTTTATTTAGTTTATTTAGTTTATTTAGTTTATTTAGTTTATTTAGTTTATTTAGTTTATTTAGTTTATTTAGTTTATTTAGTTTATTTAGTTTGTTTAGTTTGTTTAGTTTATTTAGTTTATTTAGTTTATTTAGTTTATTTAGTTTATTTAGTTTATTTAGTTTATTTAGTTTATTTAGTTTATTTAGTTTATTTAGTTTATTTAGTTTATTTAGTTTATTTAGTTTATTTAGTTTATTTAGTTTATTTAGTTTATTTAGTTTATTTAGTTTATTTAGTTTATTTAGTTTATTTAGTTTATTTAGTTTATTTAGTTTATTTAGTTTATTTAGTTTATTTAGTTTATTTAGTTTATTTAGTTTATTTAGTTTATTTAGTTTATTTAGTTTATTTAGTTTATTTAGTTTATTTAGTTTATTTAGTTTATTTAGTTTATTTAGTTTATTTAGTTTATTTAGTTTATTTAGTTTATTTAGTTTATTTAGTTTATTTAGTTTATTTAGTTTATTTAGTTTATTTAGTTTATTTAGTTTATTTAGTTTATTTAGTTTATTTAGTTTATTTAGTTTATTTAGTTTATTTAGTTTATTTAGTTTATTTAGTTTATTTAGTTTATTTAGTTTATTTAGTTTATTTAGTTTATTTAGTTTATTTAGTTTATTTAGTTTATTTAGTTTATTTAGTTTATTTAGTTATTTAGTTTATTTAGTTTATTTAGTTTATTTAGTTTATTTAGTTTATTTAGTTTATTTAGTTTATTTAGTTTATTTACTTTATTTACTTTATTTACTTTATTTACTTATTTACTTTATTTACTTTATTTACTTTATTTAGTTTATTTAGTTATTTAGTTTATTTAGTTTATTTAGTTTATTTAGTTTATTTAGTTTATTTAGTTTATTTAGTTTATTTAGTTTATTTAATTTATTTAGTTTATTTAGTTATTTAGTTTATTTAGTTTATTTAATTTATTTAATTTATTGTAATTCTAGTTTGTGGGTTTAATTTTTATAATTTCTAATAAATTTCTTCATCACAACGACGAAAACCATTGAAAGTTTTAATTTTCTATTATGTCCCAAACGTCGAAATTTTTTTCCCACGCAAAGTGGCCAAGTGACTACTAGGATTTTTGGAGATTTCCAAAATCTCCCTAGATAATGCATTTCTTGAAGTATATAATTACAAACGGTCCATTTTTACCTTTGTGTCTATTATCAAAGTTAAGAATCTTTTCATTCTAATACAGAAACCAAGAAATGTCGCCTACTTAAGATGAAATAAGAATACAAATTTTAAATTCAATGATTATTTCTTATTTTTTTTGTTGTAATGTCGTTGTTTTCCTAGTGAAGTTAAATTAAAACAGGAGTATTAAAAATACAAAATTTTTAAATATTACATAAAATAATACAAATCATTTTCGAGATCTTTTCGTATTTCCCGAAAATGGTTTTTGAAAAGTAAATTAACAAAAACGGCCCAATTTTGTCTTTCAATCTCTAATCTCTATTAAAAATCTTGTACTTTTACTACAAAAAGCAAGATATCCTGTAATTTGATTTCAAATAAGAACAAAATGTGTGATTTCACTGATTAATTCGGATTTTGTGATATAAATATCTTGTCTTTCAAAGAAAGTTAGAATAGAAGTGTCGAAAACGCAGCAATCTTAATATGTCAAATTTTAATGGATTATACAAAAATTTATTTACTTCCTGATGTTCTCATATTAACAGATTTCTTTGAAGATTTTCGAAATGTGTCGCTAAACATATAAAATTAGATCTCGCACAATACTTTACATCTCCCGGTTTAAGTAAGGATGCAATGTTACGATTCACAAAAGTTAAATTAGAATTCTAACTGATATTAACATGTTACATTTTTTTTAAAAACAATAAAAATGGCCCATTATTGACTTTCAGTCTCTAATCTATGTATAACGTCTTGTAGTTCTCCTACAAAATCCAAGAAATCCATGTACATTGATTCCAAATTAGAACAAAATGTATGACTTCACTGATTATTTCGTATTTTGTGATTTAATCATCTTGTTTTTCTAGAAAAGCTGGTATAGGAGTATCGAAAATGTAGAATATTTAAATAATATACAAAATAATACCAATAATCTTAGAGATCATTTCGTATTTCCTTGAATAGTTAATTTCGGGATTGATATTGACACAAACGGCCCATTTTGGACTTTCCGACTTTAGTCTAAAGTTCTTCTTCCACAAAAACCAAGAAATGCAAGTAAATTTAGTCCAAATTAGCACAAAACTGCTAAATTTAGTGATTATTTCGTATTTTGTGCTGTAATTCTTTTGTTCTCCTAGAAAAGTTATTATAGAAATATCGAAAAGGAAGAAAAAGTTATTATCGAAATATCGAAAAGGCAGGATTTTTTAATATTATACCAAATAGAACAGATAATCTTAGAAATCTTCTCGTATTCCTCTGCGAAATAGGTTTCGGAAAGTAAATTAATACAAATGGCCCATTTTTGTCATTCAGTCTACAATCTAAGTTCAGAATCTTGAAGTTCTAATACAAAGACCACGAAATGCGACCTAATTTAGTCGAAATAAGAACAAAAACTTTAAATTCAATGACTTTTTCCGTATTTAGAGTTGTAATTTCGTTATTTTCCAAGAGAACTTATAAAGAAGTATCAAAACTGCAAGGCTTTTGAATAATATACAAAATCATGCTCTCAATATTAGAGATCTATTCATATTTCAATGAGAAATGGGTTTTAGAATGTAAGTTAGTAAAAACGACCTATTTTGGACTTTCAATCTCTAATCTAAAGTAAATTGTATCCAGATTAGAACAAAATGTCTATATTCAATGATTTCTTCATATTCTGTGCTGTAATCTCATTTTTATCCATTTTTAAGGGAAATACGAATATATTTCAGAGGATAACAAGTTTTATTTAGGGTAACATATTAAAAAACCTGCATTTTCGATTCTTTTGTAACAAAAGTTATAACAACTTCTCCATTAAAATAAGGAAATACGAGAAAATCATCGAATTTAGGTGCTTTATGATTATTTCGAAAGAATTAAGCTCCATTCTTGGTTTTCATAGTAGAAGTACTAAATCCTGAACTTAGATTATAGACAGAAAGTCAAAAAGTGCCATTTGTGGTAGCTACCATTCCGAGACATATTTTTCAGGGAAATACGGAAAGATCTTTAAGATAATTATTTTAATTTTCTAAAATATTTGAGAATTCTGCATTTTCGATACTTCTGTAATAATCTTTCTAGGAAAACAAAGGCAATTACAGCTCAGAATTGGAAATAATCATTGAATTCACGTATTTGATTCTAATTTGAACTTATTTTCCATACATTTCTTGGATTTTGAAGTAGAAGTGCAAGATTCTGAACTTAGATTATAGGCAGAAAATCAAAAATGGACCATTTATGTAAATCAACTTCCCAAAATTATTTTTCAGGAAAATACGATATTATCTCGGAGATTATTGGTTTAGTCTTATAAGAAATTTAAGAATCTTGCACAATCGATATTTCCAGTGGTTTTAGAGATCTTTTCGTATTTCCCTGAAAAATAAGTTTCCGGATGTAAATTATCACACATGGCCCATTTTCGGCTTTAATTCTCCAATCTAAGTTTGCAATCTTTTACTTCTCATAAAAATCCAAGAATTGCTAGTAAGTGGAGTTTAAATTAGAGCCAAACATCTAAATTCAATTATTATTTCGTAAATTATTTTACAAAATTAGACCTGTAATTACAGAGATCTTTCCGTATTTTCCTGAAAAATTAGTTTCCGGATGTAAATTATCACAATTAGCCAATTTTCGAATTTCATTCTCCAATCTAAGTTTGTATTCTTGTACTTCTCATATAAAATCCAAGAAATGCTAGTAAGTTAAGTTTAAATTTGAGCCAAACGGCTAAATTCAATGATTATTTCGTATTTCCATATTTTCCTAGTGATGTTATAACGAAAGAATCGAAAATGGGGATTTTTTAGAATACTACTCTTAATAAATCAAATATTCTTGGAGATATTTTCGTATTTCCCTTAAAAATGGATTACAAGGAGATTACGATACAATATACGATGAAATCATAGAATTTAGATTTTTTGTTCCAATTTGAGCTTAATTTACCCTAAACTATTGACTAAATGGGTTGTTCTTTTTATCTTACGCTCCAAAAGCCATTTTTTAGGGAAATATAAATAGATCTCTAAGATAAATAGAATTTTTTTGCATGAAATCTTACATTTTTCATACTTCTTTAATACGTTGTATTGGAAAACTCAATATACTTGCATTTCTTGAAAATGCAGGATTAATTAAATATTATAGAAAAAAATAATAATAATCTTATAGTTCCTTCTGTATTTCCTTGAAAAATAAATTTCGGGATGTAAATTAACCCAAATGGTCCATTTTGAGCTCTCTATCTCTGATCTCAGTTCACAATCTTGTACTTCTACTACAAAAACCAAGAAATGTAAGTATATTGAGTTTTCCAAGACAACGTATAAAGAAGTATCAAAAATGCAAGAGTTCATGCAAAATAATACTAGTAATCTTCGAGATCTATTCATATTTCCCTAAAAAATGAGTTTTGAAGCGTAAGTTAATAAAAACGACCCATTTAGTCTAAATTGAGCTCAAATTAGAACGAAAAGTCTAAATTCAATGATTCCTTCGTATTTTGTGCCGTAATCTCCTTGTATTCCATTTTTAAGGCAAATACGAAAATTACTCCAAGCATATTAATTTTATTTAGAGTAGTATTCTAAAAATCCTCCATTTTCGATTCATTCGTTATAATATCTCTAGGAAAATATGAAAATTCGAAATATCCTTTGAATTTAGATGTTTGGCTCTAATTTAAACTCAACTTACCAGCATTTCTTGGATTTTATATGAGAAGTACAAGATTCCAAACTTAGATTGGAGAAGGAGATCCGAAAATGGGCTATTTGTAATAATTTACACCCGGAAACTTATTTTTCAGGGAAATACGGAAAGATCTCTAAAATTCCTGGTCTAATTTTGCAAAATAATTTAGAATCCTTCATTATCAATACTTCTTACTAACTTTTCTGGGAAAACAAGGGAATTACAGTACAAGATGGAAAATATTCTATGAATTCAAAAATTTTGTTCAAATCTTGATTCAGTTCATTTGCATTACTTGTGTTTTGTAAGAGAAGTACAAGACTCTGGAATTAGATTAGAGACGGAAAGACGAAAATAGGCTAATTTTGTTAATTTACTCCCCAAAACTGATTGATTCAGAGAATTAGAGAATATGTCTAAAATTATTGGCTTAATTGTATAAGATATTTATAAATTCTTCATTTTCAGTAGATATTCGCTATCTATATTCCCATCCCATGGATGTATAATATTTCCATTTAAAAAAATTGCATTTCTGTACAGTTTTTAACAAAAATATCCTTCTAAAAACGTCCAATCCTTTATTTAGTTTAATGTCCCTGTCCAATGAGGCGGGTGATATTCAATATCCAACGGGTTGATATGGAGGGTCTTCTACGTAGGTTCTGACCGGTGCGCCAAGAAACACGGCAATTTTTCCAACATCTATTTACTTTTCTTTCATATAATATTTAAAAGTCATGAATTTTTGGTCCTCCTCTTGTAACTTTACTAGGAAAACAAAGAAATTGCAGCAATAAGAAAGAAATAATCATTGAATTTAAAATTTTTGTTCGTATTTCTTCTAAACTATGTGGCTCTTCTTGGTTTTAATATTATAATTACAAGTGTCTGATCTTAGATTATAGACAGAAAGTCAAAAATGGACCGTTTGTATTAATATACTTCAAGAAATGTTCTTTTTTGGGAAGTTTTGTAAATCTCGGCACATTTTTGAATTTCTCCGAAAGTAGTGTAAGATTTGACTTCTAGAACACCCTCAGGCTATATATTAATTTACAAATAATGGTAATTATTATTCAATGTGTTTATCAAATTAATGTCTAAATTGTCAGTTAGATTTATTGCGGAACTGTAAGTATGTGTCATGTGTGTAACAAGTTGTTGTTATACAGGGTGATATAAAAAAGCTAGTACATGAAATTAATTACTGGTCGGGAACTCCGCGTGTGGGGTGGCTTGGATTTTGTAAGAAAAGTACTAGATTCTGGAACTAGATTAGACACAGAAAGACGAAAATAGGCTAATTTTGTTAATTTACTCAACAAAACTGATTGATGCGGAGAAGAACGAGAATATGTCTAAGATTATTTTCTTAATTTCATAGGATATTTATAAATTCTTCATTTTCAGTAGATACTCGCTATCTATATTACCATCCCATGGATGAATAATATTTCCATTTAAAAAAATTATATTTCTGTACAGTTTTTAACAAAGATATCCTTCTAAAAACGTCTAATCCTTTATTTAGTTTAATGCCCGTGTCCAATGAGGCGGGTAATTTTCAATATTCAAGGAATTGATATGGAGGGTCCTCTAGGTAGGTTCCGACCGGCGCGCCAAGAAACACGGCAATTCTTCCAACATCTTAAATAAATTAAATAAATTAAATAAATTAAATAAATTAAATAAATTAAATAAATTAAATAAATTAAATAAATTAAATAAATTAAATAAATTAAATAAATTAAATAAATTAAATAAATTAAATAAATTAAATAAATTAAATAAATTAAATAAATTAAATAAATTAAATAAATTAAATAAATTAAATAAATTAAATAAATTAAATAAATTAAATAAATTAAATAAATTAAATAAATTAAATAAATTAAATAAATTAAATAAATTAAATAAATTAAATAAATTAAATAAATTAAATAAATTAAATAAATTAAATAAATTAAATAAATTAAATAAATTAAATAAATTAAATAAATTAAATAAATTAAATAAATTAAATAAATTAAATAAATTAAATAAATTAAATAAATTAAATAAATTAAATAAATTAAATAAATTAAATAAATTAAATAAATTAAATAAATTAAATAAATTAAATAAACTAAATAAATTAAATAAAGTAAATAAATTAATTAAATTAAATAAATTAAATAAATTAATTAAATTAAATAAATTAATTAAATTAAATAAATTAAGTAAATTAAATAAATTAAATAAATTAAATAAATTAAATAAATTAAATAAATTAAATAAATTAAATAAATTAAATAAATTAAATAAATTAAATAAATTAAATAAATTAAATAAATTAAATAAATTAAATAAATTAAATAAATTAAATAAATTAAATAAATTAAATAAATTAAATAAATTAAATTAATTAAATAAATTAAATAAACTAAATAAATTAAATAAACTAAATAAATTAAATAAACTAAATAAATTAAATAAACTAAATAAATTAAATAAACTAAATAAATTAAATAAACTAAATAAATTAAATAAACTAAATAAATTAAATAAATTAAATAAATTAAATAAATTAAATAAATTAAATAATTTAAATAAATTAAATAAATTAAATAATTTAAATAAATTAAATAAATTAAATAAATTAAATAAATTAAATAAATTAAATAAATTAAATAAATTAAATAAATTAAATAAATTAAATAAATTAAATAAATTAAATAAATTAAATAAATTAAATAAATTAAATAAATTAAATAAATTAAATAAATTAAATAAATTAAATAAATTAAATAAATTAAATAAATTAAATAAATTAAATAAATTAAATAAATTAAATAAATTAAATAAATTAAATAAATTAAATAAATTAAATAAATTAAATAAATTAAATAAATTAAATAAATTAAATAAATTAAATAAATTAAATAAATTAAATAAATTAAATAAATTAAATAAATTAAATAAATAAATAAATTAAATAAATTAAATAAATTAAATAAATTAAATAAATTAAATAAATTAAATAAATTAAATAAATTAAATAAATTAAATAAATTAAATAAATTAAATAAATTAAATAAATTAAATAAATTAAATAAATTAAATAAATTAAATAAATTAAATAAATTAAATAAATTAAATAAATTAAATAAATTAAATAAATTAAATAAATTAAATAAATTAAATAAATTAAATAAATTAAATAAATTAAATAAATTAAATAAATTAAATAAATTAAATAAATTAAATAAATTAAATAAATTAAATAAATTAAATAAATTAAATAAATAAATAAATTAAATAAATTAATTAAATTAAATAAATTAAATATTTTAAATAAATTAAATATATTAAAAACATTAAATAAATTTATTTAATTTAATTTATTTAATTTAATAATTTTTTAAATTTATTAATTTATTTAATTTATTTTATTTAATTTATTTAATTTATTTAATTTATTTAATTTATTTAATTTATTTAATTTATTTAATTTATTTAATTTATTTAATTTATTTAATTTATTTAATTTATTTAATTTATTTAATTTTTTTAAATTATTTAATTTTTTTAAATTATTTAATTTATTTAATTTATTTAATTTATTTAATTTATTTAATTTATTTAATTTATTTAATTTATTTAATTTATTTAATTTATTTAATTTATTTAATTTATTTAATCTATTTAATTTATTTAATTTATTTAATTTGTTTAATTTATTTAATTTATTTAATTTATTTAATTTATTTAATTTATTTAATTTATTTAATTTATTTAATTTATTTAATTTATTTAATTTATTTAATTTATTTAATTTATTTAATTTATTTAATTTATTTAATTTATTTAATTTATTTAATTTATTTAATTTATTTAATTTATTTAATTTATTTAATTTATTTAATTTATTTAATTTATTTAATTTATTTAATTTATTTAATTTATTTAATTTATTTAATTTATTTAATTTATTTAATTTATTTAATTTATTTAATTTATTTAATTTATTTAATTTATTTAATTTATTTAATTTATTTAATTTATTTAATTTATTTAATTTATTTAATTTATTTAATTTATTTAATTTATTTAATTTATTTAATTTATTTAATTTATTTAATTTATTTAATTTATTTAATTTATTTAATTTATTTAATTTATTTAATTTATTTAATTTATATAATTTATATAATTTATATAATTTAATTTATTTAATTTATTTAATTTAATTTATTTAATTTATTTAATTTATTTAATTTATTTAATTTATTTAATTTATTTAATTTATTTAATTTATTTAATTTATTTAATTTATTTAATTTATTTAATTTATTTAATTTATTTAATTTATTTAATTTATTTAATTTAATTTATTTATTTAATTTATTTAATTTATTTAATTTATTTAATTTATTTAATTTATTTAATTTATTTAATTTATTTAATTTATTTAATTTATTTAATTTATTTAATTTATTTAATTTATTTAATTTATTTAATTTATTTAATTTATTTAATTTATTTAATTTATTTAATTTATTTAATTTATTTAATTTATTTAATTTATTTAATTTATTTAATTTATTTAATTTATTTAATTTATTTAATTTATTTAATTTATTTAATTTATTTAATTTATTTAATTTATTTAATTTATTTAATTTATTTAATTTATTTAATTTATTTAATTTATTTAATTTATTTAATTTATTTAATTTATTTAATTTATTTAATTTATTTAATTTATTTAATTTATTTAATTTATTTAATTTATTTAATTTATTTAATTTATTTAATTTATTTAATTTATTTAATTTATTTAATTTATTTAATTTAT
Organism: Diaprepes abbreviatus; assembly: GCA_034092305.1. Lineage (NCBI taxonomy): Eukaryota > Metazoa > Arthropoda > Insecta > Coleoptera > Curculionidae > Diaprepes > Diaprepes abbreviatus. The sequence goes on from JASJET010000488.1 coordinate 62,232, forward strand.
TTAATTTATTTAATTTATTTAATTTATTTAATTTATTTAATTTATTTAATTTATTTAATTTATTTAATTTGATTAATTTGATTAATTTATTTAATTTATTTAATTTATTTAATTTGATTAATTTGATTAATTTGATTAATTTGATTAATTTATTTAATTTATTTAATTTATTTAATTTATTTAATTTATTTAATTTATTTAATTTATTTAATTTATTTAATTTATTTAATTTATTTAATTTATTTAGTTTATTTAGTTTATTTAGTTTATTTAGTTTATTTAGTTTATTTAGTTTATTTAGTTTATTTAGTTTATTTAGTTTATTTAGTTTATTTAGTTTATTTAGTTTATTTAGTTTATTTAGTTTATTTAGTTTATTTAGTTTATTTAGTTTATTTAGTTTATTTAGTTTATTTAGTTTATTTAGTTTATTTAGTTTATTTAGTTTATTTAGTTTATTTAGTTTATTTAGTTTATTTAGTTTATTTAGTTTATTTAGTTTATTTAGTTTATTTAGTTTATTTAGTTTATTTAGTTTATTTAGTTTATTTAGTTTATTTAGTTTATTTAGTTTATTTAGTTTATTTAGTTTATTTAGTTTATTTAGTTTATTTAGTTTATTTAGTTTATTTAGTTTATTTAGTTTATTTAGTTTATTTAGTTTATTTAGTTTATTTAGTTTATTTAGTTTATTTAGTTTATTTAGTTTATTTAGTTTATTTAGTTTATTTAGTTTATTTAGTTTATTTAGTTTATTTAGTTTATTTAGTTTATTTAGTTTATTTAGTTTATTTAGTTTATTTAGTTTATTTAGTTTATTTAGTTTATTTAGTTTATTTAGTTTATTTAGTTTATTTAGTTTATTTAGTTTATTTAGTTTATTTAGTTTATTTAGTTTATTTAGTTTATTTAGTTTATTTAGTTTATTTAGTTTATTTAGTTTATTTAGTTTATTTAGTTTATTTAGTTTATTTAGTTTATTTAGTTTATTTAATTTATTTAGTTTATTTAGTTTATTTAATTTATTTAGTTTATTTAGTTTATTTAGTTTATTTAATTTATTTAATTTATTTAATTTATTGTAATTCTAGTTTGTTAGTTTAATTTTTATAATTTCTAATAAATTTCTTCATCACAACGACGAAAACCATTGAAAGTTTTAATTTTCTATTATGTCCCAAACGTCGAAATTTTTTTCCCACGCAAAGTGGCCAAATGACTACTAGGATTTTTGGAGATTTCCAAAATCTCCCTAGATAATGCATTTCTTGAAGTATATAATTACAAACGGTCCATTTTTACCTTTGTGTCTATTATCAAAGTTAAGAATCTTTTCATTCTAATACAGAAACCAAGAAATGTCGCCTACTTAAGATGAAATAAGAATACAAATTTTAAATTCAATGATTATTTCTTATTTTTTTGTTGTAATGTCGTTGTTTTCCTAGTGAAGTTAAATTAAAACAGGAGTATTAAAAATACAAAATTTTTAAATATTACATAAAATAATACAAATCATTTTCGAGATCTTTTCGTATTTCCCCGAAAAATGGTTTTTGAAAAGTAAATTAACAAAAACGGCCCAATTTTGTCTTTCTATCTCTAATCTCTATTAAAAATCTTGTACTTTTACTACAAAAAGCAAGATATCCTGTAATTTGATTTCAAATAAGAACAAAATGTGTGATTTCACTGATTAATTCGGATTTTGTGATATAAATATCTTGTCTTTCAAAGAAAGTTAGAATAGAAGTGTCGAAAACGCAGCAATCTTAATATGTCAAATTTTAATGGATTATACAAAAATTTATTTACTTCCTGATGTTCTCATATTAACAGATTTCTTTGAAGATTTTCGAAATGTGTCGCTAAACATATAAAATTAGATCTCGCACAATACTTTACATCTCCCGGTTTAAGTAAGGATGCAATGTTACGATTCACAAAAGTTAAATTAGAATTCTAACTGATATTAACATGTTACATTTTTTTTAAAAACAATAAAAATGGCCCATTATTGACTTTCAGTCTCTAATCTATGTATAACGTCTTGTAGTTCTCCTACAAAATCCAAGAAATCCATGTACATTGATTCCAAATTAGAACAAAATGTATGACTTCACTGATTATTTCGTATTTTGTGATTTAATCATCTTGTTTTTCTAGAAAAGCTGGTATAGGAGTATCGAAAATGTAGAATATTTAAATAATATACAAAATAATACCAATAATCTTAGAGATCATTTCGTATTTCCTTGAATAGTTAATTTCGGGATTGATATTGACACAAACGGCCCATTTTGGACTTTCCGACTTTAGTCTAAAGTTCTTCTTCCACAAAAACCAAGAAATGCAAGTAAATTTAGTCCAAATTAGCACAAAACTGCTAAATTTAGTGATTATTTCGTATTTTGTGCTGTAATTCTTTTGTTCTCCTAGAAAAGTTATTATAGAAATATCGAAAAGGAAGAAAAAGTTATTATCGAAATATCGAAAAGGCAGGATTTTTTAATATTATACCAAATAGAACAGATAATCTTAGAAATGTTCTCGTATTCCTCTGCGAAATAGGTTTCGGAAAGTAAATTAATACAAATGGCCCATTTTTGTCATTCAGTCTACAATCTAAGTTCAGAATCTTGAAGTTCTAATACAAAGACCACGAAATGCGACCTAATTTAGTCGAAATAAGAACAAAAACTTTAAATTCAATGACTTTTTCCGTATTTAGAGTTGTAATTTCCTTATTTTCCAAGAGAACTTATAAAGAAGTATCAAAACTGCAAGGCTTTTGAATAATATACAAAATCATGCTCTCAATATTAGAGATCTATTCATATTTCAATGAGAAATGGGTTTTAGAATGTAAGTTAGTAAAAACGACCTATTTTGGACTTTCAATCTCTAATCTAAAGTAAATTGTATCCAGATTAGAACAAAATGTCTATATTCAATGATTTCTTCATATTCTGTGCTGTAATCTCATTTTTATCCATTTTTAAGGGAAATACGAATATATTTCAGAGATAACAAGTTTTATTTAGGGTAACATATTAAAAAACCTGCATTTTCGATTCTTTTGTAACAAAAGTTATAACAACTTCTCCATTAAAATAAGGAAATACGAGAAAATCATCGAATTTAGGTGCTTTATGATTATTTCGAAAGAATTAAGCTCCATTCTTGGTTTTCATAGTAGAAGTACTAAATCCTGAACTTAGATTATTGACAGAAAGTCAAAAAGTGCCATTTGTGGTAGCTACCATTCCGAGACATATTTTTCAGGGAAATACGGAAAGATCTTTAAGATAATTATTTTAATTTTCTAAAATATTTGAGAATTCTGCATTTTCGATACTTCTGTAATAATCTTTCTAGGAAAACAAAGGCAATTACAGCTCAGAATTGGAAATAATCATTGAATTCACGTATTTGATTCTAATTTGAACTTATTTTCCATACATTTCTTGGATTTTGAAGTAGAAGTGCAAGATTCTGAACTTAGATTATAGGCAGAAAATCAAAAATGGACCATTTATGTAAATCAACTTCCCAAAATTTATTTTTCAGGAAAATACGATATTATCTCGGAGATTATTGGTTTAGTCTTATAAGAAATTTAAGAATCTTGCACAATCGATATTTCCAGTGGTTTTAGAGATCTTTTCGTATTTCCCTGAAAAATAAGTTTCCGGATGTAAATTATCACACATGGCCCATTTTCGGCTTTAATTCTCCAATCTAAGTTTGCAATCTTTTACTTCTCATAAAAATCCAAGAATTGCTAGTAAGTGGAGTTTAAATTAGAGCCAAACATCTAAATTCAATTATTATTTCGTAAATTATTTTACAAAATTAGACCTGTAATTACAGAGATCTTTCCGTATTTTCCTGAAAAATTAGTTTCCGGATGTAAATTATCACAATTAGCCAATTTTCGAATTTCATTCTCCAATCTAAGTTTGTATTCTTGTACTTCTCATATAAAATCCAAGAAATGCTAGTAAGTTAAGTTTAAATTTGAGCCAAACGGCTAAATTCAATGATTATTTCGTATTTCCATATTTTCCTAGTGATGTTATAACGAAAGAATCGAAAATGGGGATTTTTTAGAATACTACTCTTAATAAATCAAATATTCTTGGAGATATTTTCGTATTTCCCTTAAAAATGGATTACAAGGAGATTACGATACAATATACGATGAAATCATAGAATTTAGATTTTTTGTTCCAATTTGAGCTTAATTTACCCTAAACTATTGACTAAATGGGTTGTTCTTTTTATCTTACGCTCCAAAAGCCATTTTTTAGGGAAATATAAATAGATCTCTAAGATAAATAGAATTTTTTTGCATGAAATCTTACATTTTTCATACTTCTTTAATACGTTGTATTGGAAAACTCAATATACTTGCATTTCTTGAAAATGCAGGATTAATTAAATATTATAGAAAAAAATAATAATAATCTTATAGTTCCTTCTGTATTTCCTTGAAAAATAAATTTCGGGATGTAAATTAACCCAAATGGTCCATTTTGAGCTCTCTATCTCTGATCTCAGTTCACAATCTTGTACTTCTACTACAAAAACCAAGAAATGTAAGTATATTGAGTTTTCCAAGACAACGTATAAAGAAGTATCAAAAATGCAAGAGTTCATGCAAAATAATACTAGTAATCTTCGAGATCTATTCATATTTCCCTAAAAAATGAGTTTTGAAGCGTAAGTTAATAAAAACGACCCATTTAGTCTAAATTGAGCTCAAATTAGAACGAAAAGTCTAAATTCAATGATTCCTTCGTATTTTGTGCCGTAATCTCCTTGTATTCCATTTTTAAGGCAAATACGAAAATTACTCCAAGCATATTAATTTTATTTAGAGTAGTATTCTAAAAATCCTCCATTTTCGATTCATTCGTTATAATATCTCTAGGAAAATATGAAAATTCGAAATATCCTTTGAATTTAGATGTTTGGCTCTAATTTAAACTCAACTTACCAGCATTTCTTGGATTTTATATGAGAAGTACAAGATTCCAAACTTAGATTGGAGAAGGAGATCCGAAAATGGGCTATTTGTAATAATTTACACCCGGAAACTTATTTTTCAGGGAAATACGGAAAGATCTCTAAAATTCCTGGTCTAATTTTGCAAAATAATTTAGAATCCTTCATTATCAATACTTCTTACTAACTTTTCTGGGAAAACAAGGGAATTACAGTACAAGATGGAAAATATTCTATGAATTCAAAAATTTTGTTCAAATCTTGATTCAGTTCATTTGCATTACTTGTGTTTTGTAAGAGAAGTACAAGACTCTGGAATTAGATTAGAGACGGAAAGACGAAAATAGGCTAATTTTGTTAATTTACTCCCCAAAACTGATTGATTCAGAGAATTAGAGAATATGTCTAAAATTATTGGCTTAATTGTATAAGATATTTATAAATTCTTCATTTTCAGTAGATATTCGCTATCTATATTCCCATCCCATGGATGTATAATATTTCCATTTAAAAAAATTGCATTTCTGTACAGTTTTTAACAAAAATATCCTTCTAAAAACGTCCAATCCTTTATTTAGTTTAATGTCCCTGTCCAATGAGGCGGGTGATATTCAATATCCAACGGGTTGATATGGAGGGTCTTCTACGTAGGTTCTGACCGGTGCGCCAAGAAACACGGCAATTTTTCCAACATCTATTTACTTTTCTTTCATATAATATTTAAAAGTCATGAATTTTTGGTCCTCCTCTTGTAACTTTACTAGGAAAACAAAGAAATTGCAGCAATAAGAAAGAAATAATCATTGAATTTAAAATTTTTGTTCGTATTTCTTCTAAACTATGTGGCTCTTCTTGGTTTTAATATTATAATTACAAGTGTCTGATCTTAGATTATAGACAGAAAGTCAAAAATGGACCGTTTGTATTAATATACTTCAAGAAATGTTCTTTTTTGGGAAGTTTTGTAAATCTCGGCACATTTTTGAATTTCTCCGAAAGTAGTGTAAGATTTGACTTCTAGAACACCCTCAGGCTATATATTAATTTACAAATAATGGTAATTATTATTCAATGTGTTTATCAAATTAATGTCTAAATTGTCAGTTAGATTTATTGCGGAACTGTAAGTATGTGTCATGTGTGTAACAAGTTGTTGTTATACAGGGTGATATAAAAAAGCTAGTACATGAAATTAATTACTGGTCGGGAACTCCGCGTGTGGGGTGGCTTGGATTTTGTAAGAAAAGTACTAGATTCTGGAACTAGATTAGACACAGAAAGACGAAAATAGGCTAATTTTGTTAATTTACTCAACAAAACTGATTGATGCGGAGAAGAACGAGAATATGTCTAAGATTATTTTCTTAATTTCATAGGATATTTATAAATTCTTCATTTTCAGTAGATACTCGCTATCTATATTACCATCCCATGGATGAATAATATTTCCATTTAAAAAAATTATATTTCTGTACAGTTTTTAACAAAGATATCCTTCTAAAAACGTCTAATCCTTTATTTAGTTTAATGCCCGTGTCCAATGAGGCGGGTAATTTTCAATATTCAAGGAATTGATATGGAGGGTCCTCTAGGTAGGTTCCGACCGGCGCGCCAAGAAACACGGCAATTCTTCCAACATCTTAAATAAATTAAATAAATTAAATAAATTAAATAAATTAAATAAATTAAATAAATTAAATAAATTAAATAAATTAAATAAATTAAATAAATTAAATAAATTAAATAAATTAAATAAATTAAATAAATTAAATAAATTAAATAAATTAAATAAATTAAATAAATTAAATAAATTAAATAAATTAAATAAATTAAATAAATTAAATAAATTAAATAAATTAAATAAATTAAATAAATTAAATAAATTAAATAAATTAAATAAATTAAATAAATTAAATAAATTAAATAAATTAAATAAATTAAATAAATTAAATAAATTAAATAAATTAAATAAATTAAATAAATTAAATAAATTAAATAAATTAAATAAATTAAATAAATTAAATAAATTAAATAAATTAAATAAATTAAATAAATTAAATAAATTAAATAAATTAAATAAATTAAATAAATTAAATAAATTAAATAAATTAAATAAATTAAATAAATTAAATAAATTAAATAAATTAAATAAATTAAATAAATTAAATAAATTAAATAAATTAAATAAATTAAATAAATTAAATAAATTAAATAAATTAAATAAATTAAATAAATTAAATAAATTAAATAAATTAAATAAATTAAATAAATTAAATAAATTAAATAAATTAAATAAATTAAATAAATTAAATAAATTAAATAAATTAAATAAATTAAATAAATTAAATAAATTAAATAAATTAAATAAATTAAATAAATTAAATAAATTAAATAAATTAAATAAATTAAATAAATTAAATAAATTAAATAAATTAAATAAATTAAATAAATTAAATAAATTAAATAAATTAAATAAATTAAATAAATTAAATAAATTAAATAAATTAAATAAATTAAATAAATTAAATAAATTAAATAAATTAAATAAATTAAATAAATTAAATAAATTAAATAAATTAAATAAATTAAATAAATTAAATAAATTAAATAAATTAAATAAATTAAATAAATTAAATAAATTAAATAAATTAAATAAATTAAATAAATTAAATAAATTAAATAAATTAAATAAATTAAATAAATTAAATAAAGTAAATAAATTAAATAAATTAAATAAAGTAAATAAATTAATTAAATTAAATAAATTAAATAAATTAATTAAATTAAATAAATTAAATAAATTAATTAAATTAAATAAATTAATTAAATTAAATAAATTAAGTAAATTAAATAAATTAAATAAATTAAATAAATTAAATAAATTAAATAAATTAAATAAATTAAATAAATTAAATAAACTAAATAAATTAAATAAATTAAATAAACTAAATAAATTAAATAAACTAAATAAATTAAATAAACTAAATAAATTAAATAAACTAAATAAATTAAATAAACTAAATAAATTAAATAAACTAAATAAATTAAATAAACTAAATAAATTAAATAAACTAAATAAATTAAATAAACTAAATAAATTAAATAAATTAAATAAATTAAATAAATTAAATAAATTAAATAATTTAAATAAATTAAATAAATTAAATAATTTAAATAAATTAAATAAATTAAATAAATTAAATAAATTAAATAAATTAAATAAATTAAATAAATTAAATAAATTAAATAAATTAAATAAATTAAATAAATTAAATAAATTAAATAAATTAAATAAATTAAATAAATAAAATAAATTAAATAAATTAAATAAATTAAATAAATTAAATATTTTAAATAAATTAAATATATTAAAAACATTAAATAAATTTATTTAATTTAATTTATTTAATTTAATAATTTTTTAAATTTATTAATTTATTTAATTTATTTTATTTAATTTATTTAATTTATTTAATTTATTTAATTTATTTAATTTATTTAATTTATTTAATTTATTTAATTTATTTAATTTATTTAATTTATTTAATTTATTTAATTTATTTAATTTATTTAATTTATTTAATTTATTTAATTTATTTAATTTACTTAATTTATTTAATTTATTTAATTTATTTAATTTATTTAATTTATTTAATTTATTTAATTTATTTAATTTATTTAAATTATTTAATTTATTTAATCTATTTAATTTATTTAATTTATTTAATTTATTTAATTTATTTAATTTATTTAATTTATTTAATTTATTTAATTTATTTAATTTATTTAATTTATTTAATTTATTTAATTTATTTAATTTATTTAATTTATTTAATTTATTTGATTTATTTGATTTATTTAATTTATTTAATTTATTTAATTTATTTAATTTATTTAATTTATTTAATTTATTTAATTCATTTAATTTATTTAATTTATTTAATTTATTTAATTTATATAATTTATATAATTTATATAATTTAATTTATTTAATTTATTTAATTTAATTTATTTAATTTATTTAATTTATTTAATTTATTTAATTTATTTAATTTATTTAATTTATTTAATTTATTTAATTTATTTAATTTATTTAATTTATTTAATTTATTTAATTTATTTAATTTATTTAATTTATTTAATTTATTTAATTTATTTAATTTATTTAATTTATTTAATTTATTTAATTTATTTAATTTATTTAATTTATTTAATTTATTTAATTTATTTAATTTATTTAATTTATTTAATTTATTTAATTTATTTAATTTATTTAATTTATTTAATTTATTTAATTTATTTAATTTATTTAATTTATTTAATTTATTTAATTTATTTAATTTATTTAATTTATTTAATTTATTTAATTTATTTAATTTATTTAATTTATTTAATTTATTTAATTTATTTAATTTATTTAATTTATTTAATTTGATTAATTTGATTAATTTATTTAATTTATTTAATTTATTTAATTTGATTAATTTGATTAATTTGATTAATTTGATTAATTTATTTAATTTATTTAATTTATTTAATTTATTTAATTTATTTAATTTATTTAATTTATTTAATTTATTTAATTTATTTAATTTATTTAATTTATTTAATTTATTTAATTTATTTAATTTGATTAATTTATTTAATTTATTTAATTTATTTAATTTATTTAATTTATTTAATTTATTTAATTTATTTAATTTATTTAATTTATTTAATTTATTTAATTTATTTAGTTTATTTAGTTTATTTAGTTTATTTAGTTTATTTAGTTTATTTAGTTTATTTAGTTTATTTAGTTTATTTAGTTTATTTAGTTTATTTAGTTTATTTAGTTTATTTAGTTTATTTAGTTTATTTAGTTTATTTAGTTTATTTAGTTTATTTAGTTTATTTAGTTTATTTAGTTTATTTAGTTTATTTAGTTTATTTAGTTTATTTAGTTTATTTAGTTTATTTAGTTTATTTAGTTTATTTAGTTTATTTAGTTTATTTAGTTTATTTAGTTTATTTAGTTTATTTAGTTTATTTAGTTTATTTAGTTTATTTAGTTTATTTAGTTTATTTAGTTTATTTAGTTTATTTAGTTTATTTAGTTTATTTAGTTTATTTAGTTTATTTAGTTTATTTAGTTTATTTAGTTTATTTAGTTTATTTAGTTTATTTAGTTTATTTAGTTTATTTAGTTTATTTAGTTTATTTAGTTTATTTAGTTTATTTAGTTTATTTAGTTTATTTAGTTTATTTAGTTTATTTAGTTTATTTAGTTTATTTAGTTTATTTAGTTTATTTAATTTATTTAGTTTATTTAGTTTATTTAGTTTATTTAATTTATTTAATTTATTGTAATTCTAGTTTGTGGGTTTAATTTTTATAATTTCTAATAAATTTCTTCATCACAACGACGAAAACCATTGAAAGTTTTAATTTTTTATTATGTCCCAAACGTCGAAATTTTTTTCCCACGCAAAGTGGCCAAGTGACTACTAGGATTTTTGGAGATTTCCAAAATCTCCCTAGATAATGCATTTCTTGAAGTATATAATTACAAACGGTCCATTTTTACCTTTGTGTCTATTATCAAAGTTAAGAATCTTTTCATTCTAATACAGAAACCAAGAAATGTCGCCTACTTAAGATGAAATAAGAATACAAATTTTAAATTCAATGATTATTTCTTATTTTTTTGTTGTAATGTCGTTGTTTTCCTAGTGAAGTTAAATTAAAACAGGAGTATTAAAAATACAAAATTTTTAAATATTACATAAAATAATACAAATCATTTTCGAGATCTTTTCGTATTTCCCCGAAAAATGGTTTTTGAAAAGTAAATTAACAAAAACGGCCCAATTTTGTCTTTCAATCTCTAATCTCTATTAAAAATCTTGTACTTTTACTACAAAAAGCAAGATATCCTGTAATTTGATTTCAAATAAGAACAAAATGTGTGATTTCACTGATTAATTCGGATTTTGTGATATAAATATCTTGTCTTTCAAAGAAAGTTAGAATAGAAGTGTCGAAAACGCAGCAATCTTAATATGTCAAATTTTAATGGATTATACAAAAATTTATTTACTTCCTGATGTTCTCATATTAACAGATTTCTTTGAAGATTTTCGAAATGTGTCGCTAAACATATAAAATTAGATCTCGCACAATACTTTACATCTCCCGGTTTAAGTAAGGATGCAATGTTACGATTCACAAAAGTTAAATTAGAATTCTAACTGATATTAACATGTTACATTTTTTTTAAAAACAATAAAAATGGCCCATTATTGACTTTCAGTCTCTAATCTATGTATAACGTCTTGTAGTTCTCCTACAAAATCCAAAAAATCCATGTACATTGATTCCAAATTAGAACAAAATGTATGACTTCACTGATTATTTCGTATTTTGTGATTTAATCATCTTGTTTTTCTAGAAAAGCTGGTATAGGAGTATCGAAAATGTAGAATATTTAAATAATATACAAAATAATACCAATAATCTTAGAGATCATTTCGTATTTCCTTGAATAGTTAATTTCGGGATTGATATTGACACAAACGGCCCATTTTGGACTTTCCGACTTTAGTCTAAAGTTCTTCTTCCACAAAAACCAAGAAATGCAAGTAAATTTAGTCCAAATTAGCACAAAACTGCTAAATTTAGTGATTATTTCGTATTTTGTGCTGTAATTCTTTTGTTCTCCTAGAAAAGTTATTATAGAAATATCGAAAAGGAAGAAAAAGTTATTATCGAAATATCGAAAAGGCAGGATTTTTTAATATTATACCAAATAGAACAGATAATCTTAGAAATGTTCTCGTATTCCTCTGCGAAATAGGTTTCGGAAAGTAAATTAATACAAATGGCCCATTTTTGTCATTCAGTCTACAATCTAAGTTCAGAATCTTGAAGTTCTAATACAAAGACCACGAAATGCGACCTAATTTAGTCGAAATAAGAACAAAAACTTTAAATTCAATGACTTTTTCCGTATTTAGAGTTGTAATTTCCTTATTTTCCAAGAGAACTTATAAAGAAGTATCAAAACTGCAAGGCTTTTGAATAATATACAAAATCATGCTCTCAATATTAGAGATCTATTCATATTTCAATGAGAAATGGGTTTTAGAATGTAAGTTAGTAAAAACGACCTATTTTGGACTTTCAATCTCTAATCTAAAGTAAATTGTATCCAGATTAGAACAAAATGTCTATATTCAATGATTTCTTCATATTCTGTGCTGTAATCTCATTTTTATCCATTTTTAAGGGAAATACGAATATATTTCAGAGATAACAAGTTTTATTTAGGGTAACATATTAAAAAACCTGCATTTTCGATTCTTTTGTAACAAAAGTTATAACAACTTCTCCATTAAAATAAGGAAATACGAGAAAATCATCGAATTTAGGTGCTTTATGATTATTTCGAAAGAATTAAGCTCCATTCTTGGTTTTCATAGTAGAAGTACTAAATCCTGAACTTAGATTATAGACAGAAAGTCAAAAAGTGCCATTTGTGGTAGCTACCATTCCGAGACATATTTTTCAGGGAAATACGGAAAGATCTTTAAGATAATTATTTTAATTTTCTAAAATATTTGAGAATTCTGCATTTTCGATACTTCTGTAATAATCTTTCTAGGAAAACAAAGGCAATTACAGCTCAGAATTGGAAATAATCATTGAATTCACGTATTTGATTCTAATTTGAACTTATTTTCCATACATTTCTTGGATTTTGAAGTAGAAGTGCAAGATTCTGAACTTAGATTATAGGCAGAAAATCAAAAATGGACCATTTATGTAAATCAACTTCCCAAAATTTATTTTTCAGGAAAATACGATATTATCTCGGAGATTATTGGTTTAGTCTTATAAGAAATTTAAGAATCTTGCACAATCGATATTTCCAGTGGTTTTAGAGATCTTTTCGTATTTCCCTGAAAAATAAGTTTCCGGATGTAAATTATCACACATGGCCCATTTTCGGCTTTAATTCTCCAATCTAAGTTTGCAATCTTTTACTTCTCATAAAAATCCAAGAATTGCTAGTAAGTGGAGTTTAAATTAGAGCCAAACATCTAAATTCAATTATTATTTCGTAAATTATTTTACAAAATTAGACCTGTAATTACAGAGATCTTTCCGTATTTTCCTGAAAAATTAGTTTCCGGATGTAAATTATCACAATTAGCCAATTTTCGAATTTCATTCTCCAATCTAAGTTTGTATTCTTGTACTTCTCATATAAAATCCAAGAAATGCTAGTAAGTTAAGTTTAAATTTGAGCCAAACGGCTAAATTCAATGATTATTTCGTATTTCCATATTTTCCTAGTGATGTTATAACGAAAGAATCGAAAATGGGGATTTTTTAGAATACTACTCTTAATAAATCAAATATTCTTGGAGATATTTTCGTATTTCCCTTAAAAATGGATTACAAGGAGATTACGATACAATATACGATGAAATCATAGAATTTAGATTTTTTGTTCCAATTTGAGCTTAATTTACCCTAAACTATTGACTAAATGGGTTGTTCTTTTTATCTTACGCTCCAAAAGCCATTTTTTAGGGAAATATAAATAGATCTCTAAGATAAATAGAATTTTTTTGCATGAAATCTTACATTTTTCATACTTCTTTAATACGTTGTATTGGAAAACTCAATATACTTGCATTTCTTGAAAATGCAGGATTAATTAAATATTATAGAAAAAAATAATAATAATCTTATAGTTCCTTCTGTATTTCCTTGAAAAATAAATTTCGGGATGTAAATTAACCCAAATGGTCCATTTTGAGCTCTCTATCTCTGATCTCAGTTCACAATCTTGTACTTCTACTACAAAAACCAAGAAATGTAAGTATATTGAGTTTTCCAAGACAACGTATAAAGAAGTATCAAAAATGCAAGAGTTCATGCAAAATAATACTACTAATCTTCGAGATCTATTCATATTTCCCTAAAAAATGAGTTTTGAAGCGTAAGTTAATAAAAACGACCCATTTAGTCTAAATTGAGCTCAAATTAGAACGAAAAGTCTAAATTCAATGATTCCTTCGTATTTTGTGCCGTAATCTCCTTGTATTCCATTTTTAAGGCAAATACGAAAATTACTCCAAGCATATTAATTTTATTTAGAGTAGTATTCTAAAAATCCTCCATTTTCGATTCATTCGTTATAATATCTCTAGGAAAATATGAAAATTCGAAATATCCTTTGAATTTAGATGTTTGGCTCTAATTTAAACTCAACTTACCAGCATTTCTTGGATTTTATATGAGAAGTACAAGATTCCAAACTTAGATTGGAGAAGGAGATCCGAAAATGGGCTATTTGTAATAATTTACACCCGGAAACTTATTTTTCAGGGAAATACGGAAAGATCTCTAAAATTCCTGGTCTAATTTTGCAAAATAATTTAGAATCCTTCATTATCAATACTTCTTACTAACTTTTCTGGGAAAACAAGGGAATTACAGTACAAGATGGAAAATATTCTATGAATTCAAAAATTTTGTTCAAATCTTGATTCAGTTCATTTGCATTACTTGTGTTTTGTAAGAGAAGTACAAGACTCTGGAATTAGATTAGAGACGGAAAGACGAAAATAGGCTAATTTTGTTAATTTACTCCCCAAAACTGATTGATTCAGAGAATTAGAGAATATGTCTAAAATTATTGGCTTAATTGTATAAGATATTTATAAATTCTTCATTTTCAGTAGATATTCGCTATCTATATTCCCATCCCATGGATGTATAATATTTCCATTTAAAAAAATTGCATTTCTGTACAGTTTTTAACAAAAATATCCTTCTAAAAACGTCCAATCCTTTATTTAGTTTAATGTCCCTGTCCAATGAGGCGGGTGATATTCAATATCCAACGGGTTGATATGGAGGGTCTTCTACGTAGGTTCTGACCGGTGCGCCAAGAAACACGGCAATTTTTCCAACATCTATTTACTTTTCTTTCATATAATATTTAAAAGTCATGAATTTTTGGTCCTCCTCTTGTAACTTTACTAGGAAAACAAAGAAATTGCAGCAATAAGAAAGAAATAATCATTGAATTTAAAATTTTTGTTCGTATTTCTTCAAAACTATGTGGCTCTTCTTGGTTTTAATATTATAATTACAAGTGTCTGATCTTAGATTATAGACAGAAAGTCAAAAATGGACCGTTTGTATTAATATACTTCAAGAAATGTTCTTTTTTGGGAAGTTTTGTAAATCTCGGCACATTTTTGAATTTCTCCGAAAGTAGTGTAAGATTTGACTTCTAGAACACCCTCAGGCTATATATTAATTTACAAATAATGGTAATTATTATTCAATGTGTTTATCAAATTAATGTCTAAATTGTCAGTTAGATTTATTGCGGAACTGTAAGTATGTGTCATGTGTGTAACAAGTTGTTGTTATACAGGGTGATATAAAAAAGCTAGTACATGAAATTAATTACTGGTCGGGAACTCCGCGTGTGGGGTGGCTTGGATTTTGTAAGAAAAGTACTAGATTCTGGAACTAGATTAGACACAGAAAGACGAAAATAGGCTAATTTTGTTAATTTACTCAACAAAACTGATTGATGCGGAGAAGAACGAGAATATGTCTAAGATTATTTTCTTAATTTCATAGGATATTTATAAATTCTTCATTTTCAGTAGATACTCGCTATCTATATTACCATCCCATGGATGAATAATATTTCCATTTAAAAAAATTATATTTCTGTACAGTTTTTAACAAAGATATCCTTCTAAAAACGTCTAATCCTTTATTTAGTTTAATGCCCGTGTCCAATGAGGCGGGTAATTTTCAATATTCAAGGAATTGATATGGAGGGTCCTCTAGGTAGGTTCCGACCGGCGCGCCAAGAAACACGGCAATTCTTCCAACATCTTAAATAAATTAAATAAATTAAATAAATTAAATAAATTAAATAAATTAAATAAATTAAATAAATTAAATAAATTAAATAAATTAAATAAATTAAATAAATTAAATAAATTAAATAAATTAAATAAATTAAATAAATTAAATAAATTAAATAAATTAAATAAATTAAATAAATTAAATAAATTAAATAAATTAAATAAATTAAATAAATTAAATAAATTAAATAAATTAAATAAATTAAATAAATTAAATAAATTAAATAAATTAAATAAATTAAATAAATTAAATAAATTAAATAAATTAAATAAATTAAATAAATTAAATAAATTAAATAAATTAAATAAATTAAATAAATTAAATAAATTAAATAAATTAAATAAATTAAATAAATTAAATAAATTAAATAAATTAAATAAATTAAATAAATTAAATAAATTAAATAAATTAAATAAATTAAATAAATTAAATAAATTAAATAAATTAAATAAATTAAATAAATTAAATAAATTAAATAAATTAAATAAATTAAATAAATTAAATAAATTAAATAAATTAAATAAATTAAATAAATTAAATAAATTAAATAAATTAAATAAATTAAATAAATTAAATAAATTAAATAAATTAAATAAATTAAATAAATTAAATAAATTAAATAAATTAAATAAATTAAATAAATTAAATAAATTAAATAAATTAAATAAATTAAATAAATTAAATAAATTAAATAAATTAAATAAATTAAATAAATTAAGTAAATTAAGTAAATTAAGTAAATTAAATAAATTAAATAAATTAAATAAATTAAATAAATTAAATAAATTAAATAAATTAAATAAATTAAATAAATTAAATAAATTAAATAAATTAAATAAATTAAATAAATTAAATAAATTAAATAAATTAAATAAATTAAATAAATTAAATAAATTAAATAAATTAAATAAATTAAATAAATTAAATAAATTAAATAAATTAAATAAATTAAATAAATTAAATAAATTAAATAAATTAAATAAATTAAATAAATTAAATAAATTAAATAAATTAAATAAATTAAATAAATTAAATAAATTAAATAAATTAAATAAATTAAATAAATTAAATAAATTAAATAAATTAAATAAATTAAATAAATTAAATAAATTAAATAAATTAAATAAATTAAATAAATTAAATAAACTAAATAAATTAAATAAATTAAATAAACTAAATAAATTAAATAAATTAAATAAATTAAATAAATTAAATAAAGTAAATAAATTAATTAATTTAAATAAATTAAATAAATTAAATAAATTAAATAAACTAAATAAATTAAATAAACTAAATAAATTAAATAAACTAAATAAATTAAATAAACTAAATAAATTAAATAAACTAAATAAATTAAATAAACTAAATAAATTAAATAAACTAAATAAATTAAATAAACTAAATAAATTAAATAAACTAAATAAATTAAATAAACTAAATAAATTAAATAAATTAAATAAATTAAATAAATTGAATAAATTAAATAATTTAAATAAATTAAATAAATTAAATAATTTAAATAAATTAAATAAATTAAATAAATTAAATAAATTAAATAAATTAAATAAATTAAATAAATTAAATAAATTAAATAAATTAAATAAATTAAATAAATTAAATAAATTAAATAAATTAAATAAATTAAATAAATTAAATAAATTAAATAAATTAAATAAATTAAATAAATTAAATAAATTATATAAATTAAATAAATTAAATAAATTAAATAAATTAAATAAATTAAATAAATTAAATAAATTAAATAAATTAAATAAATTAAATAAATTAAATAAATTAAATAAATTAAATAAATTAAATAAATTAAATAAATTAAATAAATTAAATAAATTAAATAAATTAAATAAATTAAATAAATTAAATAAATTAAATAAATTAAATAAATTAAATAAATTAAATAAATTAAATAAATTAAATAAATTAAATAAATTAAATAAATTAAATAAATTAAATAAATTAAATAAATTAAATAAATTAAATAAATTAAATAAATTAAATAAATTAAATATTTTAAATAAATTAAATATATTAAAAACATTAAATAAATTTATTTAATTTAATTTATTTAATTTAATAATTTTTTAAATTTATTAATTTATTTAATTTCTTTTATTTAATTTATTTAATTTATTTAATTTATTTAATTTATTTAATTTATTTAATTTATTTAATTTATTTAATTTATTTAATTTATTTAATTTATTTAATTTATTTAATTTATTTAATTTATTTAATTTTTTTAAATTATTTAATTTTTTTGAATTATTTAATTTATTTAATTTATTTAATTTATTTAATTTATTTAATTTATTTAATTTATTTAATTTATTTAATTTATTTAATTTATTTAATTTATTTAATTTATTTAATTTATTTAATTTATTTAATTTATTTAATTTATTTAATTTATTTAATTTATTTAATTTATTTAATTTATTTAATTTATTTAATTTATTTAAATTATTTAATTTATTTAATCTATTTAATTTATTTAATTTATTTAATTTATTTAATTTATTTAATTTATTTAATTTATTTAATTTATTTAATTTATTTAATTTATTTAATTTATTTAATTTATTTAATTTATTTAATTTATTTAATTTATTTAATTTATTTAATTTATTTGATTTATTTGATTTATTTGATTTATTTAATTTATTTAATTTATTTAATTTATTTAATTTATTTAATTTATTTAATTCATTTAATTTATTTAATTTATTTAATTTATTTAATTTATATAATTTATATAATTTATATAATTTATATAATTTAATTTATTTAATTTATTTAATTTAATTTATTTAATTTATTTAATTTATTTAATTTATTTAATTTATTTAATTTATTTAATTTATTTAATTTATTTAATTTATTTAATTTATTTAATTTATTTAATTTATTTAATTTATTTAATTTATTTAATTTATTTAATTTATTTAATTTATTTAATCTATTTAATTTATTTAATTCATTTAATTGATTTAATTTATTTAATTTATTTAATTTATTTAATTTATTTAATTTATTTAATTTATTTAATTTATTTAATTTATTTAATTTATTTAATTTATTTAATTTATTTAATTTATTTAATTTATTTAATTTATTTAATTTATTTAATTTATTTAATTTATTTAATTTATTTAATTTATTTAATTTATTTAATTTATTTAATTTATTTAATTTATTTAATTTATTTAATTTGATTAATTTATTTAATTTATTTAATTTATTTAATTTATTTAATTTATTTAATTTATTTAATTTATTTAATTTATTTAATTTATTTAAT
>JASJET010000489.1:0-70992 GCA_034092305.1 Diaprepes abbreviatus
TAATAAATTAAATAAATTAAATAAATTAAATAAATTAAATAAATTAAATAAATTAAATAAATTAAATAAATTAAATAAATTAAATAAATTAAATAAATTAAATAAATTAAATAAATTAAATAAATTAAATAAATTAAATAAATTAAATAAATTAAATAAATTAAATAAATTAAATAAATTAAATAAATTAATAAATTAAATAAATTAAATAAATTAAATAAATTAAATAAATTAAATAAATTAAATAAATTAAATAAATTAAATAAATTAAATAAATTAAATAAATTAAATAAATTAAATAAATTAAATAAATTAAATAAATTAAATAAATTAAATAAATTAAATAAATTAAATAAATTAAATAAATTAAATAAATTAAATAAATTAAATAAATTAAATAAATTAAATAAATTAAATAAATTAAATAAATTAAATAAATTAAATAAATTAAATAAATTAAATAAATTAAATAAATTAAATAAATTAAAAAAAATAAAATAAATTAAATAAATTAAAAAAAATAAAATAAATTAAATAAATTAAAAAAAATAAAATAAATTAAATAAATTAAAAAAAATAAAATAAATTAAATAAATTAAAAAAAATAAAATAAATTAAATAAATTAAAAAAAATAAATAAATTAAATAAATTAAAAAAAATAAAATAAATTAAATAAATTAAAAAAAATAAAATAAATTAAATAAATTAAAAAAAATAAAATAAATTAAATAAATTAAAAAAAATAAAATAAATTAAATAAATTAAAGAAAATAAAATAAATTAAATAAATTAAAAAAAATAAAATAAATTAAATAAATTAAAAAAATAAAATAAATTAAATAAATTAAAAAAAATAAAATAAATTAAATAAATTAAAAAAAAATAAAATAAATTAAATAAATTAAAAAAAAATAAAATAAATTAAATAAATTGAAAAAAAATAAAATAAATTAAATAAATTGAAAAAAAATAAAATAAATTAAATAAATTGAAAAAAAATAAAATAAATTAAATAAATTAAATAAATTAAATAAATTAAATAAATTAAATAAATTAAATAAATTAAATAAATTAAATAAATAAATAAATTAAATAAATTAAATAAATTAAATAAATTAAATAAATTAAATAAATTAAATAAATAAATAAATTAAATAAATTAAATAAATTAAATAATTAAATAAATTAAATAAATTAAATAAATTAAATAAATTAAATAAATTAAATAAATTAAATAAATTAAATAAATTAAATAATTAAATAAATTAAATAAATTAAATAAATTAAATAAATTAAATAAATTAAATAAATTAAATAAATTAAATAAATTAAATAAATTAAATAAATTAAATAAATTAAATAAATTAAATAAATTAAATAAATTAAATAAATTAAATAAATTAAATAAATTAAATAAATTAAATAAATTAAATAAATTAAATAAATTAAATAAATTAAATAAATTAAATAAATTAAATAAATTAAATAAATTAAATAAATTAAATAAATTAAATAAATTAAATAAATTAAATAAATTAAATAAATTAAATAAATTAAATAAATTAAATAAATTAAATAAATTAAATAAATTAAATAAATTAAATAAATTAAATAAATTAAATAAATTAAATAAATTAAATAAATTAAATAAATTAAATAAATTAAATAAATTAAATAAATTAAATAAATTAAATAAATTAAATAAATTAAATAAATTAAATAAATTAAATAAATTAAATAAATTAAATAAATTAAATAAATTAAATAAATTAAATAAATTAAATAAATTAAATAAATTAAATAAATAAATAAATTAAATAAATTAAATAAATTAAATAAATTAAATAAATTAAATAAATTAAATAAATTAAATAAATTAAATAAATTAAATAAATTAAATAAATTAAATAAATTAAATAAATTAAATAAATTAAATAAATTAAATAAATTAAATAAATTAAATAAATTAAATAAATTAAATAAATTAAATAAATTAAATAAATTAAATAAATTAATAAATTAAATAAATTAAATAAATTAAATAAATTAAATAAATTAAATAAATTAAATAAATTAAATAAATTAAATAAATAATAAATAAATTAAATAAATTAAATAAATTAAATAAATTAAATAAATTAAATAAATTAAATAAATTAAATAAATTAAATAAATTAAATAAATTAAATAAATTAAATAAATTAAATAAATTAAATAAATTAAATAAATTAAATAAATTAAATAAATTAAATAAATTAAATAAATTAAATAAATTAATACATTAAATACATTAAATACATTAAATACATTAAATACATTAAATACATTAAATACATTAAATACATTAAATACATTAAATACATTAAATACATTAAATAAATTAAATAAATTAAATAAATTAAATAAATTAAATAAATTAAATAAATTAAATAAATTAAATAAATTAAATAAATTAAATAAATTAAATAAATTAAATAAACTAAATAAATTAAATAAATTAAATAAACTAAATAAATTAAATAAATTAAATAAATTAAATAATTAAATAAATTAAATAAATTAAATAAATTAAATAAATTAAATAAATTAAATAAATTAAATAAATTAAATAAATTAAATAAATTAAATAAATTAAATAAATTAAATAAATTAAATAAATTAAATAAATTAAATAAATTAAATAAATTAAATAAATTAAATAAATTAATAAATTAAATAAATTAAATAAATTAAATAAATTAAATAAATTAAATAAATTAAATAAATTAAATAAATTAATAATTAAATAAATTAAATAAATTAAATAAATTAAATAAATTAAATAAATTAAATAAATTAAATAAATTAAATAAATTAAATAAATTAAATAAATTAAATAAATTAAATAAATTAAATAAATTAAATAAATTAAATAAATTAAATAAATTAAATAAATAAAATAAATTAAATAAATTAAATAAATTAAATAAATTAAATAAATTAAATAAATTAAATAAATTAAATAAATTAAATAAATTAAATAAATTAAATAAATTAAATAAATTAAATAAATTAAATAAATTAAATAAATTAAATAAATTAGATAAATCAAATAGTTAATTTATTTAATTAATTTAATTTATTTATTTTATTTAATTAATAATTATTTAATTTATTTAATTTATTTAATTTATTTAATTTATTTAATTTATTTAATTTATTTAATTTATTTAATTTATTTAATTTATTTAATTTATTTAATTTATTTAATTTATTTAATTTATTTAATTAATTTAATTTATTTAATTTATTTAATTTATTTAATTTATTTAATTTATTTAATTTATTTAATTTATTTAATTTATTTAATTTATTTAATTTATTTAATTTATTTAATTTATTTAATTTATTTAATTTATTTAATTTATTTAATTTATTTAATTTATTTAATTTATTTAATTTATTTAATTTATTTAATTTATTTAATTTATTTAATTTATTTAATTTATTTAATTTATTTAATTTATTTAATTTATTTAATTTATTTAATTTATTTAATTTATTTAATTTATTTAATTTATTTAATTTATTTAATTTATTTAATTTATTTAATTTATTTAATTTATTTAATTTATTTAATTTATTTAATTTATTTAATTTATTTAATTTATTTAATTTATTTAATTTATTTAATTTATTTAATTTATTTAATTTATTTAATTTATTTAATTTATTTAATTTATTTAATTTATTTAATTTATTTAATTTATTTAATTTATTTAATTTATTTAATTTATTTAATTTATTTAATTTATTTAATTTATTTAATTTATTTAATTTATTTAATTTATTTAATTTATTTAATTTATTTAATTTATTTAATTTATTTAATTTATTTAATTTATTTAATTTATTTAATTTATTTAATTTATTTAATTTATTTAATTTATTTAATTTATTTAATTTATTTAATTTATTTAATTTATTTAATTTATTTAATTTATTTAATTTATTTAATTTATTTAATTTATTTAATTTATTTAATTTATTTAATTTATTTAATTTATTTAATTTATTTAATTTATTTAATTTATTTAATTTATTTAATTTATTTAATTTATTTAATTTATTTAATTTATTTAATTTATTTAATTTATTTAATTTATTTAATTTATTTAATTTATTTAATTTATTTAATTTATTTAATTTATTTAATTTATTTAATTTATTTAATTTATTTAATTTATTTAATTTATTTAATTTATTTAATTTATTTAATTTATTTAATTTATTTAATTTATTTAATTTATTTAATTTATTTAATTTATTTAATTTATTTAATTTATTTAATTTATTTAATTTATTTAATTTATTTAATTTATTTAATTTATTTAATTTATTTAATTTATTTAATTTATTTAATTTATTTAATTTATTTAATTTATTTAATTTATTTAATTTATTTAATTTATTTAATTTATTTAATTTATTTAATTTATTTAATTTATTTAATTTATTTAATTTATTTAATTTATTTAATTTATTTAATTTATTTAATTTATTTAATTTATTTAATTTATTTAATTTATTTAATTTATTTAATTTATTTAATTTATTTAATTTATTTAATTTATTTAATTTATTTAATTTATTTAATTTATTTAATTTATTTAATTTATTTAATTTATTTAATTTATTTAATTTATTTAATTTATTTAATTTATTTAATTTATTTAATTTATTTAATTTATTTAATTTATTTAATTTATTTAATTTATTTAATTTATTTAATTTATTTAATTTATTTAATTTATTTAATTTATTTAATTTATTTAATTTATTTAATTTATTTAATTTATTTAATTTATTTAATTTATTTAATTTATTTAATTTATTTAATTTATTTAATTTATTTAATTTATTTAATTTATTTAATTTATTTAATTTATTTAATTTATTTAATTTATTTAATTTATTTAATTTATTTAATTTATTCAATTTATTTAATTTATTTAAGATGTTGGAAGAATTGCCGTGTTTCTTGGCGCGCCGGTCGGAACCTACGTAGAGGACCCTCCATATCAATTCCTTGAATATTGAAAATTACCCGCCTCATTGGAGACGGACATTAAACTAAATAAAGGATTAGAAGTTTTTAGAAGGATATCTTTGTTAAAAACTGTACAGAAATATAATTTTTTTAAATGGAAGTATTATTCATCCATGGGATGGTAATATAGATAGCGAGTATCTACTGAAAATGAAGAATTTATAAATATCTTATGAAATTAAGCCAATAATCTTAGAAATATACTCGTTCTTCTCTGCATCAATCAGTTTTGTTGAGTAAATTAACAAAATTAGTCTATTTTCGTCTTTCTGTGTCTAATCTAGTTCCAGAATCTAGTACTTCTCTTACAAAATCCAAGCCACCCCACACGCGGAGTTCCCGACCAGTAATTAATTTCATGTACTAGCTTTTTTATATCACCCTGTATAACAACAACTTGTTACACACATAACACACACTTACAGTTCCGCAATAAATC
Source organism: Diaprepes abbreviatus (assembly GCA_034092305.1). Taxonomy (NCBI): domain Eukaryota; kingdom Metazoa; phylum Arthropoda; class Insecta; order Coleoptera; family Curculionidae; genus Diaprepes; species Diaprepes abbreviatus. Next base: position 5,530 of record JASJET010000489.1, read on the forward strand.
TAACTGACAATTTAGACCTTAATTTGATACACACATTGAATAATAATTACCATTATTTGTAAATTAATATATAGCCTGAGGGTGTTCTAGAAGTCAAATCTTACACTACTTTCGGAGAATGTCAAAAATGTGCCGAGATTTACAAAACTTCCAAAAAAAAAAAACATTTCCTGAATATATTAATACAAACGGTCCATTTTTGACTTTCTGTCTATAATCTAAGATCAGACACTTGTAATTCTAATATTAAAACCAAGAAGGGCCACGTAGTTTGGAAGAAATACGAACAAAAATTTTAAATTCAATGATTATTTCTTTCTTATTTTTGCAATTTCTTTGTTTTCCTAGTAAAGTTACAAGTGGAGTACCAAAAATTCATGACTTTTAAATATTATATGAAATAAAACTAAATAGATGTTGGAAAAATTGCCGTGTTTCTTGGCGCACCGGTCAGAACCTACGTAGAAGACCCTCCATATCAACCCGTTGGATATTGAATATCACCCGCCTCATTTTACACGGACATTAAACTAAATAAAGGATTGGACGTTTTTAGAAGGATATTTTTGTTAAAAACTGTACAGGAATGCAATTTTTTTAAATGGAAATATTATTCATCCATGGGATGGGAATATAGATAGCGAATATCTACTGAAAATGAAGAATTTATAAATATCCTATGAAATTAAGCCAATAATCTTAGAAATATACTCGTTCTTCTCTGCATCAATCAGTTTTGTTGAGTAAATTAACAAAATTAGTCTATTTTCGTCTTTCTGTGTCTAATCTAGTTCCAGAATCTAGTACTTCTCTTACAAAATCCAAGCCACCCCACACGCGGAGTTCCCGACCAGTAATTAATTTCATGTACTAGCTTTTTTATATCACCCTGTATAACGACAACTTGTTACACACATAACACACACTTACAGTTCCGCAATAAATCTAACTGACAATTTAGACCTTAATTTGATACACACATTGAATAATAATTACCATTATTTGTAAATTAATATATAGCCTGAGGGTGTTCTAGAAGTCAAATCTTACACTACTTTCGGAGAAAGTCAAAAATGTGCCGAGATTTACAAAACTTCCCAAAAAAAAAACATTTCCTGAATATATTAATACAAACGGTCCATTTTTGACTTTCTGTCTATAATCTAAGATCAGACACTTGTAATTCTAATATTAAAACCAAGAAGGGCCACGTAGTTTGGAAGAAATACGAACAAAAATTTTAAATTCAATGATTATTTCTTTCTTATTTTTGCAATTTCTTTGTTTTCCTAGTAAAGTTACAAGAGGAGTACCAAAAATTCATGACTTTTAAATATTATATGAAATAAAACTAAATAGATGTTGGAAAAATTGCCGTGTTTCTTGTCGCACGGTCAGAACCTTCGTAGAAGACCCTCCATATCAACCCGTTGGATATTGAATATCACCCGCCTCATTTTACACGGACATTAAACTAAATAAAGGATTGGACGTTTTTAGAAGGATATTTTTGTTAAAAACTGTACAGGAATGCAATTTTTTTAAATGGAAATATTATTCATCCATGGGATGGGAATATAGATAGCGAATATCTACTGAAAATGAAGAATTTATAAATATCTTATACAATTAAACCAATAATCTTAGACATATTCTCTAATTCTCTGAATCAATCAGTTTTGGGGAGTAAATTAACAAAATTAGCCTATTTTCGTCTTTCCGTCTCTAATCTAATTCCAGAGTCTTGTACTTCTCTTACAAAACACAAGTAATGCAAATGAACTGAATCAAGATTTGAACAAAATTTTTGAATTCATAGAATATTTTCCATCTTGTACTGTAATTCCCTTGTTTTCCCAGAAAAGTTAGTAAGAAGTATTGATAATGCAGGATTCTAAATTATTTTGCAAAATTAGACCAGGTATTTTAGAGATCTTTCCGTATATCCCCGAAAAATAAGTTTCCGGGTGTAAATTATTACAAATAGCCCATTTTCGGATCTTCTTCTCCAATCTAAGTTTGGAATCTTGTACTTCTCATATAAAATCCAAGAATTGCTAGTAAGTGGAGTTTAATTCGAACCAAACATCTAAATTCAATTATTTCGTAAATTATTTTACAAAATTAGACCTGTGATTACAGAGATCTTTCCGTATTTTCCTGAAAAATTAGTTTCCGGATGTAAATTATCACAATTAGCCAATTTTCGAATTTCATTCTCCAATCTAAGTTTGGAATCTTGTACTTCTCATATAAAATCCAAGAAATGCTAGTAAGTTAAGTTTAAATTTGAGCCAAACGGTTAAATTCAATGATTATTTCGTATTTCCATATTTTCCTAGTGATGTTATAACGAAAGAATCGAAAATGGGGATTTTTTAGAATACTACTCTTAATAAATCAAATATTCTTGGAGATATTTTTGTATTTCCCTTAAAAATGGATTACAAGGAGATTACGATACAATATACGAAGAAATCATAGAATTTAGACTTTTTGTTCCAATTTGAGCTTAATTTACCCTAAACTATTGACTAAATGGGTCGTTCTTTTTATCTTACGCTCCAAAAGGCATTTTTTAGGGAAATATGAATAGATCTCTAAGATAAATAGAATTTTTTTGCATGAAATCTTACATTTTTCATACTTCTTTAATACGTTGTATTGGAAAACTCAATATACTTGCATTTCTTGAAAATGCAGGATTAATTAAATATTATAGAAAATAATAATAATAATCTTAGAGTTCCTTTTGTATTTCTTGAAAAATAAATTTCGGGATGTTAATTAACCCAAATGGCCCATTTTGAACTCTCTATCTCTGATCTGAGTTCACAATTTTGTACTTCTACTACAAAAACGAAGAAATATAAGTATATTGAGTTTTCCAAGACAACGTATAAAGAAGTATCAAAAATGAAAGAGTTCATGCAAAATAATACTACTAATCTTCGAGATCTATTCATATTTCCCTAAAAAATGTGTTTTGAAGCGTAAGTTAATAAAAACGACCCATTTAGTCTAAATGAGCTCAAATTAGAACGAAAAGTCTAAATTCAATGATTCCTTCGTATTTTGTGCCCTAATCTCCTTGTATTCCATTTTTAAGGCAAATACGAAAATAACTCCAAGCATATTAATTTTATTTAGAGTAGTATTCTAAAAATCCTCCATTTTCGATTCATTCGTTATAATATCTCTAGGAAAATATGGAAATTCGATTTTTCCTTTGAATTTAGATGTTTGGCTCTAATTTAAACTCAACTTACCAGCATTTCTTGGATTTTATATGAGAAGTACAAGATTCCAAACTTAGATTGGAGAAGAAGATCCGAAAATGGGTTATTTGTAATAATTTACACCCGGAAAATATTTTTCAGGGAAATACGGAAAGATCTCTAAAATTCCTGGTCTAATTTTGCAAAATAATTTAGAATCCTGCATTATCTTTTCTGGGAAAACAAGGGAATCACAGTACAAGATGGAAAATATTCTATGAATTCAAAAATTTTGTTCAAATCTTGATTCAGTTCATTTGCATTACTTGTGTTTTGTAAGAGAAGTACAAAACTCTGGAATTAGATTAGAGACGGAAAGACGAAAATAGGCTAATTTTGTTAATTTACTCCCCAAAACTGATTGATTCAGAGAATTAGAGAATATGTCTAAGATTATTGGTTTAATTGTATAAGATATTTATAAATTCTTCATTTTCAGTAGATATTCGCTATCTATATTCCCATCCCATGGATGAATAATATTTCCATTTAAAAAAATTGCATTCCTGTACAGTTTTTAACAAAAATATCCTTCTAAAAACGTCCAATCCTTTATTTAGTTTAATGTCCATGTAAAATGAGGCTGGTGATATTCAATATCCAACGGGTTGATATGGAGGGTCTTCTACGTAGGTTCTGACCGGTGCGCCAAGAAACACGGCAATTTTTCCAACATCTATTTAGTCTTATTCCATATAATATTTAAAAGTCATGAATTTTTGGTACTCCTCTTGTAACTTCACTAGGAAAACAAAGAAATTGCAAAAATAAGAAAGAAATAATCATTGAATTTAAAATTTTTGTTCGTATTTCTTCCTCTTCTTGGTTTTAATATTAGAATTACAAGTGTCTGATCTTAGATTATAGACAGAAAGTCAAAAATGGACCGTTTGTATTAATATATTCAGGAAATGTTTTTTTTTGGGAAGTTTTGTAAATCTCGGCACATTTTTGACTTTCTCCGAAAGTAGTGTAAGATTTGACTTCTAGAACACCCTCAGGCTATATATTAATTTACAAATAATGGTAATTATTATTCAATGTGTGTATCAAATTAAGGTCTAAATTGTCAGTTAGATTTATTGCGGAACTGTTAGTGTGGGTTATGTGTGTAACAAGTTGTTGTTATACAGGGTGATATAAAAAAGCTAGTACATGAAATTAATTACTGGTCGGGAACTCCGCGTGTGGGGTGGCTTGGATTTTGTAAGAGAAGTACTAGATTCTGGAACTAGATTAGACACAGAAAGACGAAAATAGACTAATTTTGTTAATTTACTCAACAAAACTGATTGATGCAGAGAAGAACGAGTATATTTCTAAGATTATTGGCTTAATTTCATAGGATATTTATAAATTCTTCATTTTCAGAAGATACTCGCTATCTATATTACCATCCCATGGATGAATAATACTTCCATTTAAAAAAATTATATTTCTGTACAGTTTTTAACAAAGATATCCTTCTAAAAACTTCTAATCCTTTATTTAGTTTAATGTCCGTCTCCAATGAGGCGGGTAATTTTCAATATTCAAGGAATTGATATGGAGGGTCCTCTACGTAGGTTCCGACCGGCGCGCCAAGAAACACGGCAATTCTTCCAACATCTTAAATAAATTATATAAATTAAATAAATTAAATAAATTAAATAAATTAAATAAATTAAATAAATTAAATAAATTAAATAAATTAAATAAATTAAATAAATTAAATAAATTAAATAAATTAAATAAATTAAATAAATTAAATAAATTAAAAAAATTAAATAAATTAAAAAAATTAAATAAATTAAATAAATTAAATAAATTAAATAAATTAAATAAATTAAATAAATTAAATAAATTAAATAAATTAAATAAATTAAATAAATTAAATAAATTAAATAAATTAACTAAATTAACTAAATTAACTAAATTAACTAAATTAACTAAATTAACTAAATTAACTAAATTAACTAAATTAACTAAATTAACTAAATTAACTAAATTAACTAAATTAACTAAATTAACTAAATTAACTAAATTAACTAAATTAACTAAATTAACTAAATTAACTAAATTAACTAAATTAACTAAATTAACTAAATTAACTAAATTAACTAAATTAACTAAATTAACTAAATTAACTAAATTAACTAAATTAACTAAATTAACTAAATTAACTAAATTAACTAAATTAACTAAATTAACTAAATTAACTAAATTAACTAAATTAACTAAATTAACTAAATTAACTAAATTAACTAAATTAACTAAATTAACTAAATTAACTAAATTAACTAAATTAACTAAATTAACTAAATTAACTAAATTAACTAAATTAACTAAATTAACTAAATTAACTAAATTAACTAAATTAACTAAATTAACTAAATTAACTAAATTAACTAAATTAACTAAATTAACTAAATTAACTAAATTAACTAAATTAACTAAATTAACTAAATTAACTAAATTAACTAAATTAACTAAATTAACTAAATTAACTAAATTAACTAAATTAACTAAATTAACTAAATTAACTAAATTAACTAAATTAACTAAATTAACTAAATTAACTAAATTAACTAAATTAACTAAATTAACTAAATTAACTAAATTAACTAAATTAACTAAATTAACTAAATTAACTAAATTAAATAAATTAAATAAATTAAATAAATTAAATAAATTAAATAAATTAAATAAATTAAATAAATTAAATAAATTAAATAAATTAAATAAATTAAATAAATTAAATAAATTAAATAAATTAAATAAATTAAATAAATTAAATAAATTAAATAAATTAAATAAATTAAATAAATTAAATAAATTAAATAAATTAAATAAATTAAATAAATTAAATAAATTAAATAAATTAAATAAATTAAATAAATTAAATAAATTAAATAAATTAAATAAATTAAATAAATTAAATAAATTAAATAAATTAAATAAATTAAATAAATTAAATAAATTAAATAAATTAAATAAATTAAATAAATTAAATAAATTAAATAAATTAAATAAATTAAATAAATTAAATAAATTAAATAAATTAAATAAATTAAATAAATTAAATAAATTAAATAAATTAAATAAATTAAATAAATTAAATAAATTAAATAAATTAAATAAATTAAATAAATTAAATAAATTAAATAAATTAAATAAATTAAATAAATTAAATAAATTAAATAAATTAAATAAATTAAATAAATTAAATAAATTAAATAAATTAAATAAATTAAATAAATTAAATAAATTAAATAAATTAAATAAATTAAATAAATTAAATAAATTAAATAAATTAAATAAATTAAATAAATTAAATAAATTAAATAAATTAAATAAATTAAATAAATTAAATAAATTAAATAAATTAAATAAATTAAATAAATTAAATAAATTAAATAAATTAAATAAATTAAATAAATTAAATAAATTAAATAAATTAAATAAACTAAATAAATTAAATAAACTAAATAAATTAAATAAATTAAATAAATTAAATAAATTAAATAAATTAAATAAATTAAATAAATTAAATAATTAAATAAATTAAATAATTAAATAAATTAAATAATTAAATAAATTAAATAATTAAATAAATTAAATAAATTAAATAAATTAAATAAATTAAATAAATTAAATAAATTAAATAAATTAAATAAATTAAATAAATTAAATAAATTAAATAAATTAAATAAATTAAATAAATTAAATAAATTAAATAAACTAAATAAATTAAGTAAATTAAGTAAATTAAGTAAATTAAGTAAATTAAGTAAATTAAGTTAATTAAGTAAATTAAGTAAATTAAGTAAATTAAGTAAATTAAGTAAATTAAGTAAATTAAGTAAATTAAGTAAATTAAGTAAATTAAGTAAATTAAGTAAATTAAGTAAATTAAGTAAATTAAGTAAATTAAGTAAATTAAGTAAATTAAGTAAATTAAGTAAATTAAGTAAATTAAGTAAATTAAGTAAATTAAGTAAATTAAGTAAATTAAGTAAATTAAGTAAATTAAGTAAATTAAGTAAATTAAGTAAATTAAGTAAATTAAGTAAATTAAGTAAATTAAGTAAATTAAGTAAATTAAGTAAATTAAGTAAATTAAGTAAATTAAGTAAATTAAGTAAATTAAGTAAATTAAGTAAATTAAGTAAATTAAGTAAATTAAGTAAATTAAGTAAATTAAGTAAATTAAGTAAATTAAGTAAATTAAGTAAATTAAGTAAATTAAGTAAATTAAGTAAATTAAGTAAATTAAGTAAATTAAGTAAATTAAGTAAATTAAATAAATTAAATAAATTAAATAAATTAAATAAATTAAATAAATTAAATAAATTAAATAAATTAAATAAATTAAATAAATTAAATAAATTAAATAAATTAAATAAATTAAATAAATTAAATAAATTAAATAAATTAAATAAATTAAATAAATTAAATAAATTAAATAAATTAAATAAATTAAATAAATTAAATAAATTAAATAAATTAAATAAATTAAATAAATTAAATAAATTAGATAAATTAAATAAATTAAATAAATTAAATAAATTAAATAAATTAAATAAATTAAATAAATTAAATAAATTAAATAAATTAAATAAATTAAATAAATTAAATAAATTAAATAAATTAAATAAATTAAATAAATTAAATAAATTAAATAACTTAAATGAGTTAAATAATTTAAATAAGTTAAATAAGTTAAATAAGTTAAATAAGTTAAATAAGTTAAATAAATTAAATAAATTAAATAAATTAAATAAATTAAATAAATTAAATAAATTAAATAAATTAAATAAATTAAATAAATTAAATAAATTAAATAAATTAAATAAATTAAATAAATTAAATAAATTAAATAAATTAAATAAATTAAATAAATTAAATAAATTAAATAAATTAAATAAATTAAATAAATTAAATAAATTAAATAAATTAAATAAATTAAATAAATTAAATAAATTAAATAAATTAAATAACTTAAATAACTTAAATAAGTTAAATAAGTTAAATAAGTTAAATAAGTTAAATAAGTTAAATAAGTTAAATAAGTTAAATAAGTTAAATAAGTTAAATAAGTTAAATAAATTAAATAAGTTAAATAAGTTAAATAAATTAAATAAATTAAATAAATTAAATAAATTAAATAAATTAAATAAATTAAATAAATTAAATAAATTAAATAAATTAAATAAATTAAATAAATTAAATAAATTAAATAAATTAAATAAATTAAATAAATTAAATAAATTAAATAAATTAAATAAATTAAATAAATTAAATAAATTAAATAAATTAAATAAATTAAATAAATTAAATAAATTAAATAAATTAAATAAATTAAATAAATTAAATAAATTAAATAAATTAAATAAATTAAATAAATTAAATAAATTAAATAAATTAAATAAATTAAATAAATTAAATAAATTAAATAAATTAAATAAATTAAATAAATTAAATAAATTAAATAAATTAAATAAATTAAATAAATTAAATAAATTAAATAAATTAAATAAATTAAATAAATTAAATAAATTAAATAAATTAAATAAATTAAATAAATTAAATAAATTAAATAAATTAAATAAATTAAATAAATTAAATAAATTAAATAAATTAAATAAATTAAATAAATTAAATAAATTAAATAAATTAAATAAATTAAATAAATTAAATAAATTAAATAAATTAAATAAATTAAATAAATTAAATAAATTAAATAAATTAAATAAATTAAATAAATTAAATAAATTAAATAAATTAAATAAATTAAATAAATTAAATAAATTAAATAAATTAAATAAATTAAATAAATTAAATAAATTAAATAAATTAAATAAATTAAATAAATTAAATAAATTAAATAAATTAAATAAATTAAATAAATTAAATAAATTAAATAAATTAAATAAATTAAATAAATTAAATAAATTAAATAAATTAAATAAATTAAATAAATTAAATAAATTAAATAAATTAAATAAATTAAATAAATTAAATAAATTAAATAAATTAAATAAATTAAATAAATTAAATAAATTAAATAAATTAAATAAATTAAATAAATTAAATAAATTAAATAAATTAAATAAATTAAATAAATTAAATAAATTAAATAAATTAAATAAATTAAATAAATTAAATAAATTAAATAAATTAAATAAATTAAATAAATTAAATAAATTAAATAAATTAAATAAATTAAATAAATTAAATAAATTAAATAAATTAAATAAATTAAATAAATTAAATAAATTAAATAAATTAAATAAATTAAATAAATTAAATAAATTAAATAAATTAAATAAATTAAATAAATTAAATAAATTAAATAAATTAAATAAATTAAATAAATTAAATAAATTAAATAAATTAAATAAATTAAATAAATTAAATAACTTAAATAACTTAAATAACTTAAATAACTTAAATAACTTAAATAAGTTAAATAAGTTAAATAAGTTAAATAAGTTAAATAAATTAAATAACTTAAATAACTTAAATAACTTAAATAAGTTAAATAAGTTAAATAAGTTAAATAAGTTAAATAAGTTAAATAAGTTAAATAAGTTAAATAAGTTAAATAAATTAAATAAATTAAATAAATTAAATAAATTAAATAAATTAAATAAATTAAATAAATTAAATAAATTAAATAAATTAAATAAATTAAATAAATTAAATAAATTAAATAAATTAAATAAATTAAATAAATTAAATAAATTAAATAAATTAAATAAATTAAATAAATTAAATAAATTAAATAAATTAAATAAATTAAATAAATTAAATAAATTAAATAAATTAAATAAATTAAATAAATTAAATAAATTAAATAAATTAAATAAATTAAATAAATTAAATAAATTAAATAAATTAAATAAATTAAATAAATTAAATAAATTAAATAAATTAAATAAATTAAATAAATTAAATAAATTAAATAAATTAAATAAATTAAATAAATTAAATAAATTAAATAAATTAAATAAATTAAATAAATTAAATAAATTAAATAAATTAAATAAATTAAATAAATTAAATAAATTAAATAAATTAAATAAATTAAATAAATTAAATAAATTAAATAAATTAAATAAATTAAATAAATTAAATAAATTAAATAAATTAAATAAATTAAATAAATTAAATAAATTAAATAAATTAAATAAATTAAATAAATTAAATAAATTAAATAAATTAAATAAATTAAATAAATTAAATAAATTAAATAAATTAAATAAATTAAATAAATTAAATAAATTAAATAAATTAAATAAATTAAATAAATTAAATAAATTAAATAAATTAAATAAATTAAATAAATTAAATAAATTAAATAAATTAAATAAATTAAATAAATTAAATAAATTAAATAAATTAAATAAATTAAATAAATTAAATAAATTAAATAAATTAAATAAATTAAATAAATTAAATAAATTAAATAAATTAAATAAATTAAATAAATTAAATAAATTAAATAAATTAAATAAATTAAATAAATTAAATAAATTAAATAAATTAAATAAATTAAATAAATTAAATAAATTAAATAAATTAAATAAATTAAATAAATTAAATAAATTAAATAAATTAAATAAATTAAATAAATTAAATAAATTAAATAAATTAAATAAATTAAATAAATTAAATAAATTAAATAAATTAAATAAATTAAATAAATTAAATAAATTAAATAAATTAAATAAATTAAATAAATTAAATAAATTAAATAAATTAAATAAATTAAATAAATTAAATAAATTAAATAAATTAAATAAATTAAATAAATTAAATAAATTAAATAAATTAAATAAATTAAATAAATTAAATAAATTAAATAAATTAAATAAATTAAATAAATTAAATAAATTAAATAAATTAAATAAATTAAATAAATTAAATAAATTAAATAAATTAAATAAATTAAATAAATTAAATAAATTAAATAAATTAAATAAATTAAATAAATTAAATAAATTAAATAAATTAAATAAATTAAATAAATTAAATAAATTAAATAAATTAAATAAATTAAATAAATTAAATAAATTAAATAAATTAAATAAATTAAATAAATTAAATAAATTAAATAAATTAAATAAATTAAATAAATTAAATAAATTAAATAAATTAAATAAATTAAATAAATTAAATAAATTAAATAAATTAAATAAATTAAATAAATTAAATAAATTAAATAAATTAAATAAATTAAATAAATTAAATAAATTAAATAAATTAAATAAATTAAATAAATTAAATAAATTAAATAAATTAAATAAATTAAATAAATTAAATAAATTAAATAAATTAAATAAATTAAATAAATTAAATAAATTAAATAAATTAAATAAATTAAATAAATTAAATAAATTAAATAAATTAAATAAATTAAATAAATTAAATAAATTAAATAAATTAAATAAATTAAATAAATTAAATAAATTAAATAAATTAAATAAATTAAATAAATTAAATAAATTAAATAAATTAAATAAATTAAATAAATTAAATAAATTAAATAAATTAAATAAATTAAATAAATTAAATAAATTAAATAAATTAAATAAATTAAATAAATTAAATAAATTAAATAAATTAAATAAATTAAATAAATTAAATAAATTAAATACATTAAATAAGTTAAATAGATTAAATAAATTAAATACATTAAATAAATTAAATAGATTAAATAAATTAAATACATTAAATAAATTAAATACATTAAATAAATTAAATACATTAAATAAATTAAATAGATTAAATAAATTAAATAGATTAAATAAATTAAATAGATTAAATAAATTAAATAGATTAAATAAATTAAATAGATTAAATAAATTAAATAGATTAAATAAATTAAATAGATTAAATAAATTAAATAGATTAAATAAATTAAATAGATTAAATAAATTAAATAGATTAAATAAATTAAATAGATTAAATAAATTAAATAGATTAAATAAATTAAATAGATTAAATAAATTAAATAGATTAAATAAATTAAATAGATTAAATAAATTAAATAGATTAAATAAATTAAATAGATTAAATAAATTAAATAGATTAAATAAATTAAATAGATTAAATAAATTAAATAGATTAAATAAATTAAATAGATTAAATAAATTAAATAGATTAAATAAATTAAATAGATTAAATAAATTAAATAGATTAAATAAATTAAATAGATTAAATAAATTAAATAGATTAAATAAATTAAATAGATTAAATAAATTAAATAGATTAAATAAATTAAATAGATTAAATAAATTAAATAGATTAAATAAATTAAATAGATTAAATAAATTAAATAGATTAAATAAATTAAATAGATTAAATAAATTAAATAAATTAAATAAATTAAATAAATTAAATAAATTAAATAAATTAAATAAATTAAATAAATTAAATAAATTAAATAAATTAAATAAATTAAATAAATTAAATAAATTAAATAAATTAAATAAATTAAATAAATTAAATAAATTAAATAAATTAAAAAAAATTAAATAAATCAAATAAATTAAAAAAAATTAAATAAATCAAATGAATTAAAAAAAATTAAATAAATCAAATAAATTAAAAAAAATTAAATAAATCAAATAAATTAAAAAAAATTAAATAAATCAAATAAATTAAAAAAAATTAAATAAATCAAATAAATTAAAAAAAATTAATTAAATCAAATAAATTAAAAAAAATTAAATAAATCAAATAAATTAAAAAAAATTAAATAAATCAAATAAATTAAAAAAAATAAAATAAATTAAATAAATTAAAAAAAATAAAATAAATTAAATAAATTAAAAAAAATAAAATAAATTAAATAAATTAAAAAAATAAAATAAATTAAATAAATTAAAAAAATAAAATAAATTAAAAAAAATAAAATAAATTAAATAAATTAAAAAAAATAAAATAAATTAAATAAATTAAAAAAAATAAAATAGATTAAATAAATTAAAAAAAATAAAATAGATTAAATAAATTAAAAAAAATGAAATAGATTAAATAAATTAAAAAAAATAAAATAGATTAAATAAATTAAAAAAAATAAAATAGATTAAATAAATTAAAAAAAATAAAATAAATTAAATAAATTAAAAAAAATAAAATAAATTAAATAAATTAAAAAAAATAAAATAAATTAAATAAATTAAAAAAAATAAAATAAATTAAATAAATTAAAAAAAATAAAATAAATTAAATAAATTAAAAGAAATAAAATAAATTAAATAAATTAAAAGAAATAAAATAAATTAAATAGATTAAAAGAAATAAAATAAATTAAATAGATTAAAAAAAATAAAATAAATTAAATAGATTAAAAAAAATAAAATAAATTAAATAAATTAAAAAAAATAAAATAAATTAAATAAATTAAAAAAAATAAAATAAATTAAATAAATTAAAAAAAATAAAATAAATTAAATAAATTAAAAAAAATAAAATAAATTAAATAAATTAAAAAAAATAAAATAAATTAAATAAATTAAAAAAAATAAAATAAATTAAATAAATTAAAAAAAATAAAATAAATTAAATAAATTAAAAAAAATAAAATAAATTAAATAAATTAAAAAAAATAAAATAAATTAAATAAATTAAAAAAAATAAAATAAATTAAATAAATTAAAAAAAATAAAATAAATTAAATAAATTAAAAAAAATAAAATAAATTAAATAAATTAAATAAATTAAATAAATTAAATAAATTAAATAAATTAAATAAATTAAATAAATTAAATAAATTAAATAAATTAAATAAATTAAATAAATTAAATAAATTAAATAAATTAAATAAATTAAATAAATTAAATAAATTAAATAAATTAAATAAATTAAATAAATTAAATAAATTAAATAAATTAAATAAATTAAATAAATTAAATAAATTAAATAAATTAAATAAATTAAATAAATTAAATAAATTAAATAAATTAAATAAATTAAATAAATTAAATAAATTAAATAAATTAAATAAATTAAATAAATTAAATAAATTAAATAAATTAAATAAATTAAATAAATTAAATAAATTAAATAAATTAAATAAATTAAATAAATTAAATAAATTAAATAAATTAAATAAATTAAATAAATTAAATAAATTAAATAAATTAAATAAATTAAATAAATTAAATAAATTAAATAAATTAAATAAATTAAATAAATTAAATAAATTAAATAAATTAAATAAATTAAATAAATTAAATAAATTAAATAAATTAAATAAATTAAATAAATTAAATAAATTAAATAAATTAAATAAATTAAATAAATTAAATTAAATAAATTAAATAAATTAAATTAAATAAATTAAATAAATTAAATACATTAAATAAATTAAATAAATTAAATACATTAAATACATTAAATACATTAAATACATTAAATAAATTAAATAAATTAAATAAATTAAATAAATTAAATAAATTAAATAAATTAAATAAATTAAATAAATTAAATAAATTAAATAAATTAAATAAATTAAATAAATTAAATAAATTAAATAAATTAAATAAATTAAATAAATTAAATAAATTAAATAAATTAAAAAATTAAATAAATTAAATAAATTAGATAAATCAAATAGTTAATTTATTTAATTAATTTAATTTATTTATTTTATTTAATTAATTTAATTAATTTAATTTATTTAATTTATTTAATTTATTTAATTTATTTAATTTATTTAATTTATTTAAATTATTTAATTTATTTAATTTATTTAAATTATTTAATTTATTTAATTTATTTAATTTATTTAATTTATTTAATGTATTTAATTTATTTAATTTATTTAATTTATTTAATTTATTTAATTTATTTAATTTATTTAATTTATTTAATTTATTTAATTTATTTAATTTATTTAATTTATTTAATTTATTTAATTTATTTAATTTATTTAATTTATTTAATTTATTTAATTTATTTAATTTATTTAATTTATTTAATTTATTAAAATAATTTAATTTATTTAATTTATTTAATTTATTTAATTTATTTAATTTATTTAATTTATTTAATTTATTTAATTTATTTAATTTATTTAATTTATTTAATTTATTTAATTTATTTAATTTATTTAATTTATTTAATTTATTTAATTTATTTAATTTATTTAATTTATTTAATTTATTTAATTTATTTAATTTATTTAATTTATTTAATTTATTTAATTTATTTAATTTATTTAATTTATTTAATTTATTTAATTTATTTAATTTATTTAATTTATTTAATTTATTTAATTTATTTAATTTATTTAATTTATTTACTTTATTTACTTTATTTACTTTATTTACTTTATTTACTTTATTTAATTCATTTAATTCATTTAATTCATTTACTTTATTTACTTTATTTACTTTATTTAATTCATTTAATTCATTTAATTCATTTAATTCATTTAATTCATTTTATTCATTTAATTCATTTAATTCATTTAATTCATTTAATTCATTTTATTCATTTAATTCATTTAATTCATTTAATTCATTTAATTCATTTAATTCATTTAATTCATTTAATTCATTTAATTCATTTAATTCATTTAATTCATTTAATTCATTTAATTCATTTAATTCATTTAATTCATTTAATTCATTTAATTCATTTAATTCATTTAATTCATTTAATTCATTTAATTCATTTAATTCATTTAATTCATTTAATTCATTTAATTCATTTAATTCATTTAATTCATTTAATTCATTTAATTCATTTAATTCATTTAATTCATTTAATTCATTTAATTCATTTAATTCATTTAATTCATTTAATTGAATTAATTCATTTAATTGAATTAATTCATTTAATTTATTTAATTCATTTAATTCATTTAATTTATTTAATTCATTTAATTCATTTAATTCATTTAATTCATTTAATTCATTTAATTCATTTAATTCATTTAATTCATTTAATTCATTTAATTCATTTAATTCATTTAATTCATTTAATTCATTTAATTCATTTAATTCATTTAATTCATTTAATTCATTTAATTCATTTAATTCATTTAATTCATTTAATTCATTTAATTCATTTAATTCATTTAATTCATTTAATTCATTTAATTCATTTAATTCATTTAATTCATTTAATTCATTTAATTCATTTAATTCATTTAATTCATTTAATTCATTTAATTCATTTAATTCATTTAATTCATTTAATTCATTTAATTCATTTAATTCATTTAATTCATTTAATTGATTTAATTCATTTAATTCATTTAATTGATTTAATTCATTTAATTCATTTAATTGATTTAATTCATTTAATTCATTTAATTCATTTAATTCATTTAATTCATTTAATTCATTTAATTCATTTAATTTATTTAATTGATTTAATTGATTTAATTGATTTAATTTATTTAATTTATTTAATTTATTTAATTTATTTAATTTATTTAATTTATTTAATTTATTTAATTTATTTAATTTATTTAATTTATTTAATTTATTTAATTTATTTAATTTATTTAATTTATTTAATTTATTTAATTTATTTAATTTATTTAATTTATTTAATTTATTTAATTTATTTAATTTATTTAATTTATTTAATTTATTTAATTTATTTAATTTATTTAATTTATTTAATTTATTTAATTTATTTAATTTATTTAATTTATTTAATTTATTTAATTTATTTAATTTATTTAATTTATTTAATTTATTTAATTTATTTAATTTATTTAATTTATTTAATTTATTTAATTTATTTAATTTATTTAATTTATTTAATTTATTTAATTTATTTAATTTATTTAATTTATTTAATTTATTTAATTTATTTAATTTATTTAATTTATTTAATTTATTTAATTTATTTAATTTATTTAATTTATTTAATTTATTTAATTTATTTAATTTATTTAATTTATTTAATTTATTTAATTTATTTAATTTATTTAATTTATTTAATTTATTTAATTTATTTAATTTATTTAATTTATTTAATTTATTTAATTTATTTAATTTATTTAATTTATTTAATTTATTTAATTTATTTAATTTATTTAATTTATTTAATTTATTTAATTTATTTAATTTATTTAATTTATTTAATTTATTTAATTTATTTAATTTATTTAATTTATTTAATTTATTTAATTTATTTAATTTATTTAATTTATTTAATTTATTTAATTTATTTAATTTATTTAATTTATTTAATTTATTTAATTTATTTAATTTATTTAATTTATTTAATTTATTTAATTTATTTAATTTATTTAATTTATTTAATTTATTTAATTTATTTAATTTATTTAATTTATTTAATTTATTTAATTTATTTAATTTATTTAATTTATTTAATTTATTTAATTTATTTAATTTATTTAATTTATTTAATTTATTCAATTTATTTAATTTATTTAAGATGTTGGAAGAATTGCCGTGTTTCTTGGCGCGCCGGTCGGAACCTACGTAGAGGACCCTCCATATCAATTCCTTGAATATTGAAAATTACCCGCCTCATTGGAGACGGACATTAAACTAAATAAAGGATTAGAAGTTTTTAGAAGGATATCTTTGTTAAAAACTGTACAGAAATATAATTTTTTAAATGGAAGTATTATTCATCCATGGGATGGTAATATAGATAGCGAGTATCTACTGAAAATGAAGAATTTATAAATATCCTATGAAATTAAGCCAATAATCTTAGACATATTCTCGTTCTTCTCTGCATCAATCAGTTTTGTTGAGTAAATTAACAAAATTAGTCTATTTTCGTCTTTCTGTGTCTAATCTGGTTCCAGAATCTAGTACTTCTCTTATAAAATCCAAGCCACCCCACACGCAGAGTTCCCGACCAGTAATTAATTTCATGTACTACCTTTTTTATTTCACCCTGTATAACAACAACTTGTTACACACATAACACACACTTACAGTTCCGCAATAAATCTAACTGACAATTTAGACCTTAATTTGATACACACATTGAATAATAATTACCATTATTTGTAAATTAATATATAGCCTGAGGGTGTTCTAGAAGTCAAATCTTACACTACTTTCGGAGAATGTCAAAAATGTGCCGAGATTTACAAAACTTCCCAAAAAAAAAACATTTCCTGAATATATTAATACAAACGGTCCATTTTTGACTTTCTGTCTATAATCTAAGATCAGACACTTGTAATTCTAATATTAAAACCAAGAAGGGCCACGTAGTTTGGAAGAAATACGAACAAAAATTTTAAATTCAATGATTATTTCTTTCTTATTTTTGCAATTTCTTTGTTTTCCTAGTAAAGTTACAAGTGGAGTACCAAAAATTCATGACTTTTAAATATTATATGAAATAAAACTAAATAGATGTTGGAAAAATTGCCGTGTTTCTTGGCGCACCGGTCAGAACCTACGTAGAAGACCCTCCATATCAACCCGTTGGATATTGAATATCACCCGCCTCATTTTACACGGACATTAAACTAAATAAATGATTGGACGTTTTTAGAAGGATATTTTTGTTAAAAACTGTACAGGAATGCAATTTTTTAAATGGAAATATTATTCATCCATGGGATGGGAATATAGATAGCGAATATCTACTGAAAATGAAGAATTTATAAATATCCTATGAAATTAAGCCAATAATCTTAGAAATATACTCGTTCTTCTCTGCATCAATCAGTTTTGTTGAGTAAATTAACAAAATTAGTCTATTTTCGTCTTTCTGTGTCTAATCTAGTTCCAGAATCTAGTACTTCTCTTACAAAATCCAAGCCACCCCACACGCGGAGTTCCCGACCAGTAATTAATTTCATGTACTAGCTTTTTTATATCACCCTGTATAACGACAACTTGTTACACACCATAACACACACTTACAGTTCCGCAATAAATCTAACTGACAATTTAGACCTTAATTTGATACACACATTGAATAATAATTACCATTATTTGTAAATTAATATATAGCCTGAGGGTGTTCTAGAAGTCAAATCTTACACTACTTTCGGAGAAAGTCAAAAATGTGCCGAGATTTACAAAACTTCCCAAAAAAAAAACATTTCCTGAATATATTAATACAAACGGTCCATTTTTGACTTTCTGTCTGTAATCTAAGATCAGACACTTGTAATTCTAATATTAAAACCAAGAAGGGCCACGTAGTTTGGAAGAAATACGAACAAAAATTTTAAATTCAATGATTATTTCTTTCTTATTTTTGCAATTTCTTTGTTTTCCTAGTAAAGTTACAAGAGGAGTACCAAAAATTCATGACTTTTAAATATTATATGAAATAAAACTAAATAGATGTTGGAAAAATTGCCGTGTTTCTTGTCGCACCGGTCAGAACCTTCGTAGAAGACCCTCCATATCAACCCGTTGGATATTGAATATCACCCGCCTCATTTTACACGGACATTAAACTAAATAAAGGATTGGACGTTTTTAGAAGGATATTTTTGTTAAAAACTGTACAGGAATGCAATTTTTTTAAATGGAAATATTATCCATCCATGGGATGGGAATATAGATAGCGAATATCTACAGAAAATGAAGAATTTATAAATATCTTATACAATTAAACCAATAATCTTAGACATATTCTCTAATTCTCTGAATCAATCAGTTTTGGGGAGTAAATTAACAAAATTAGCCTATTTTCGTCTTTCCGTCTCTAATCTAATTCCAGAGTCTTGTACTTCTCTTACAAAACACAAGTAATGCAAATGAACTGAATCAAGATTTGAACAAAATTTTTGAATTCATAGAATATTTTCCATCTTGTACTGTAATTCCCTTGTTTTCCCAGAAAAGTTAGTAAGAAGTATTGATAATGCAGGATTCTAAATTATTTTGCAAAATTAGACCAGGTATTTTAGAGATCTTTCCGTATATCCCCGAAAAATAAGTTTCCGGGTGTAAATTATTACAAATAGCCCATTTTCGGATCTTCTTCTCCAATCTAAGTTTGGAATCTTGTACTTCTCATATAAAATCCAAGAATTGCTAGTAAGTGGAGTTTAAATTCGAACCAAACATCTAAATTCAATTATTTCGTAAATTATTTTACAAAATTAGACCTGTGATTACAGAGATCTTTCCGTATTTTCCTGAAAAATTAGTTTCCGGATGTAAATTATCACAATTAGCCAATTTTCGAATTTCATTCTCCAATCTAAGTTTGGAATCTTGTACTTCTCATATAAAATCCAAGAAATGCTAGTAAGTTAAGTTTAAATTTGAGCCAAACGGTTAAATTCAATGATTATTTCGTATTTCCATATTTTCCTAGTGATGTTATAACGAAAGAATCGAAAATGGGGATTTTTTAGAATACTACTCTTAATAAATCAAATATTCTTGGAGATATTTTTGTATTTCCCTTAAAAATGGATTACAAGGAGATTACGATACAATATACGAAGAAATCATAGAATTTAGACTTTTTGTTCCAATTTGAGCTTAATTTACCCTAAACTATTGACTAAATGGGTCGTTCTTTTTATCTTACGCTCCAAAAGGCATTTTTTAGGGAAATATGAATAGATCTCTAAGATAAATAGAATTTTTTTGCATGAAATCTTACATTTTTCATACTTCTTTAATACGTTGTATTGGAAAACTCAATATACTTGCATTTCTTGAAAATGCAGGATTAATTAAATATTATAGAAAATAATAATAATAATCTTAGAGTTCCTTTTGTATTTCCTTGAAAAATAAATTTCGGGATGTTAATTAACCCAAATGGCCCATTTTGAACTCTCTATCTCTGATCTGAGTTCACAATTTTGTACTTCTACTACAAAAACGAAGAAATATAAGTATATTGAGTTTTCCAAGACAACGTATAAAGAAGTATCAAAAATGAAAGAGTTCATGCAAAATAATACTACTAATCTTCGAGATCTATTCATATTTCCCTAAAAAATGTGTTTTGAAGCGTAAGTTAATAAAAACGACCCATTTAGTCTAAATGAGCTCAAATTAGAACGAAAAGTCTAAATTCAATGATTCCTTCGTATTTTGTGCCCTAATCTCCTTGTATTCCATTTTTAAGGCAAATACGAAAATAACTCCAAGCATATTAATTTTATTTAGAGTAGTATTCTAAAAATCCTCCATTTTCGATTCATTCGTTATAATATCTCTAGGAAAATATGGAAATTCGATTTTTCCTTTGAATTTAGATGTTTGGCTCTAATTTAAACTCAACTTACCAGCATTTCTTGGATTTTATATGAGAAGTACAAGATTCCAAACTTAGATTGGAGAAGAAGATCCGAAAATGGGTTATTTGTAATAATTTACACCCGGAAAATTATTTTTCAGGGAAATACGGAAAGATCTCTAAAATTCCTGGTCTAATTTTGCAAAATAATTTAGAATCCTGCATTATCTTTTCTGGGAAAACAAGGGAATCACAGTACAAGATGGAAAATATTCTATGAATTCAAAAATTTTGTTCAAATCTTGATTCAGTTCATTTGCATTACTTGTGTTTTGTAAGAGAAGTACAAAACTCTGGAATTAGATTAGAGACGGAAAGACGAAAATAGGCTAATTTTGTTAATTTACTCCCCAAAACTGATTGATTCAGAGAATTAGAGAATATGTCTAAGATTATTGGTTTAATTGTATAAGATATTTATAAATTCTTCATTTTCAGTAGATATTCGCTATCTATATTCCCATCCCATGGATGAATAATATTTCCATTTAAAAAAATTGCATTCCTGTACAGTTTTTAACAAAAATATCCTTCTAAAAACGTCCAATCCTTTATTTAGTTTAATGTCCATGTAAAATGAGGCTGGTGATATTCAATATCCAACGGGTTGATATGGAGGGTCTTCTACGTAGGTTCTGACCGGTGCGCCAAGAAACACGGCAATTTTTCCAACATCTATTTAGTCTTATTCCATATAATATTTAAAAGTCATGAATTTTTGGTACTCCTCTTGTAACTTCACTAGGAAAACAAAGAAATTGCAAAAATAAGAAAGAAATAATCATTGAATTTAAAATTTTTGTTCGTATTTCTTCCAAACTACGTGGCTCTTCTTGGTTTTAATATTAGAATTACAAGTGTCTGATCTTAGATTATAGACAGAAAGTCAAAAATGGACCGTTTGTATTAATATATTCAGGAAATGTTTTTTTTTGGGAAGTTTTGTAAATCTCGGCACATTTTTGACTTTCTCCGAAAGTAGTGTAAGATTTGACTTCTAGAACACCCTCAGGCTATATATTAATTTACAAATAATGGTAATTATTATTCAATGTGTGTATCAAATTAAGGTCTAAATTGTCAGTTAGATTTATTGCGGAACTGTTAGTGTGGGTTATGTGTGTAACAAGTTGTTGTTATACAGGGTGATATAAAAAAGCTAGTACATGAAATTAATTACTGGTCGGGAACTCCGCGTGTGGGGTGGCTTGGATTTTGTAAGAGAAGTACTAGATTCTGGAACTAGATTAGACACAGAAAGACGAAAATAGACTAATTTTGTTAATTTACTCAACAAAACTGATTGATGCAGAGAAGAACGAGTATATTTCTAAGATTATTGGCTTAATTTCATAGGATATTTATAAATTCTTCATTTTCAGTAGATACTCGCTATCTATATTACCATCCCATGGATGAATAATACTTCCATTTAAAAAAATTATATTTCTGTACAGTTTTTAACAAAGATATCCTTCTAAAAACTTCTAATCCTTTATTTAGTTTAATGTCCGTCTCCAATGAGGCGGGTAATTTTCAATATTCAAGGAATTGATATGGAGGGTCCTCTACGTAGGTTCCGACCGGCGCGCCAAGAAACACGGCAATTCTTCCAACATCTTAAATAAATTATATAAATTAAATAAATTAAATAAATTAAATAAATTAAATAAATTAAATAAATTAAATAAATTAAATAAATTAAATAAATTAAATAAATTAAATAAATTAAATAAATTAAATAAATTAAATAAATTAAATAAATTAAATAAATTAAATAAATTAAATAAATTAAATAAATTAAATAAATTAAATAAATTAAATAAATTAAATAAATTAAATAAATTAAATAAATTAAATTAATTAAATAAATTAAATAAATTAAATAAATTAACTAAATTAACTAAATTAACTAAATTAACTAAATTAACTAAATTAACTAAATTAACTAAATTAACTAAATTAACTAAATTAACTAAATTAACTAAATTAAATAAATTAAATAAATTAAATAAATTAAATAAATTAAATAAATTAACTAAATTAACTAAATTAACTAAATTAACTAAATTAACTAAATTAACTAAATTAACTAAATTAACTAAATTAACTAAATTAACTAAATTAACTAAATTAACTAAATTAACTAAATTAACTAAATTAACTAAATTAACTAAATTAACTAAATTAACTAAATTAACTAAATTAACTAAATTAACTAAATTAACTAAATTAACTAAATTAACTAAATTAACTAAATTAACTAAATTAACTAAATTAACTAAATTAACTAAATTAACTAAATTAAACTAAATTAACTAAATTAACTAAATTAACTAAATTAACTAAATTAACTAAATTAACTAAATTAACTAAATTAACTAAATTAACTAAATTAACTAAATTAACTAAATTAACTAAATTAACTAAATTAAATAAATTAAATAAATTAAATAAATTAAATAAATTAAATAAATTAAATAAATTAAATAAATTAAATAAATTAAATAAATTAAATAAATTAAATAAATTAAATAAATTAAATAAATTAAATAAATTAAATAAATTAAATAAATTAAATAAATTAAATAAATTAAATAAATTAAATAAATTAAATAAATTAAATAAATTAATTAAATTAAATAAATTAAATAAATTAAATAAATTAAATAAATTAAATAAATTAAATAAATTAAATAAATTAAATAAATTAAATAAATTAAATAAATTAAATAAATTAAATAAATTAAATAAATTAAATAAATTAAATAAATTAAATAAATTAAATAAATTAAATAAATTAAATAAATTAAATAAATTAAATAAATTAAATAAATTAAATAAATTAAATAAATTAAATAAATTAAATAAATTAAATAAATTAAATAAATTAAATAAATTAAATAAATTAAATAAATTAAATAAATTAAATAAATTAAATAAATTAAATAAATTAAATAAATTAAATAATTAAATAATTAAATAATTAAATAAATTAAATAATTAAATAAATTAAATAAATTAAATAAATTAAATAAATTAAATAAATTAAATAAATTAAATAAATTAAATAAATTAAATAAATTAAATAAATTAAATAAATTAAATAAATTAAATAAATTAAATAAATTAAATAAATTAAATAAATTAAATAAATTAAATAAATTAAATAAATTAAATAAATTAAATAAATTAAATAAATTAAGTAAATTAAATAAATTAAATAAATTAAGTAAATTAAGTAAATTAAGTAAATTAAGTAAATTAAGTAAATTAAGTAAATTAAGTAAATTAAGTAAATTAAGTAAATTAAGTAAATTAAGTAAATTAAGTAAATTAAGTAAATTAAGTAAATTAAGTAAATTAAGTAAATTAAGTAAATTAAGTAAATTAAGTAAATTAAGTAAATTAAGTAAATTAAGTAAATTAAGTAAATTAAGTAAATTAAGTAAATTAAGTAAATTAAGTAAATTAAGTAAATTAAGTAAATTAAATAAATTAAATAAATTAAATAAATTAAATAAATTAAATAAATTAAATAAATTAAATAAATTAAATAAATTAAATAAATTAAATAAATTAAATAAATTAAATAAATTAAATAAATTAAATAAATTAAATAAATTAAATAAATTAAATAAATTAAATAAATTAAATAAATTAAATAAATTAAATAAATTAAATAAATTAAATAAATTAAATAAATTAAATAAATTAAATAAATTAAATAAATTAAATAAATTAAATAAGTTAAATAAGTTAAATAAGTTAAATAAGTTAAATAAGTTAAATAAGTTAAATAAATTAAATAAATTAAATAAATTAAATAAATTAAATAAATTAAATAAATTAAATAAATTAAATAAATTAAATAAATTAAATAAATTAAATAAATTAAATAAATTAAATAAATTAAATAAATTAAATAAATTAAATAAATTAAATAAATTAAATAAATTAAATAAATTAAATAAATTAAATAACTTAAATAAGTTAAATAAGTTAAATAAGTTAAATAAGTTAAATAAGTTAAATAAATTAAATAAATTAAATAACTTAAATAAGTTAAATAAATTAAATAAATTAAATAAGCTAAATAAATTAAATAAATTAAATAAATTAAATAAATTAAATAAATTAAATAAATTAAATAAATTAAATAAATTAAATAAATTAAATAAATTAAATAAATTAAATAAATTAAATAAATTAAATAAATTAAATAAATTAAATAAATTAAATAAATTAAATAAATTAAATAAATTAAATAAATTAAATAAATTAAATAAATTAAATAAATTAAATAAATTAAATAAATTAAATAAATTAAATAAATTAAATAAATTAAATAAATTAAATAAATTAAATAAATTAAATAAATTAAATAAATTAAATAAATTAAATAAATTAAATAAATTAAATAAATTAAATAAATTAAATAAATTAAATAAATTAAATAAATTAAATAAATTAAATAAATTAAATAAATTAAATAAATTAAATAAATTAAATAAATTAAATAAATTAAATAAATTAAATAAATTAAATAAATTAAATAAATTAAATAAATTAAATAAATTAAATAAATTAAATAAATTAAATAAATTAAATAAATTAAATAAATTAAATAAATTAAATAAATTAAATAAATTAAATAAATTAAATAAATTAAATAAATTAAATAAATTAAATAAATTAAATAAATTAAATAAGTTAAATAAGTTAAATAAGTTAAATAAGTTAAATAAGTTAAATAAGTTAAATAAGTTAAATAAGTTAAATAAGTTAAATAAGTTAAATAAGTTAAATAAGTTAAATAAGTTAAATAAGTTAAATAAGTTAAATAAGTTAAATAAGTTAAATAAGTTAAATAAGTTAAATAAGTTAAATAAGTTAAATAAGTTAAATAAGTTAAATAAGTTAAATAAGTTAAATAAGTTAAATAAGTTAAATAAGTTAAATAAGTTAAATAAGTTAAATAAGTTAAATAAGTTAAATAAGTTAAATAAGTTAAATAAGTTAAATAAGTTAAATAAGTTAAATAAGTTAAATAAGTTAAATAAGTTAAATAAGTTAAATAAGTTAAATAAGTTAAATAAGTTAAATAAGTTAAATAAGTTAAATAAGTTAAATAAGTTAAATAAGTTAAATAAGTTAAATAAGTTAAATAAGTTAAATAAGTTAAATAAGTTAAATAAGTTAAATAAGTTAAATAAGTTAAATAAGTTAAATAAGTTAAATAAGTTAAATAAGTTAAATAAGTTAAATAAGTTAAATAAGTTAAATAAGTTAAATAAGTTAAATAAGTTAAATAAGTTAAATAAGTTAAATAAGTTAAATAAGTTAAATAAGTTAAATAAGTTAAATAAGTTAAATAAGTTAAATAAGTTAAATAAGTTAAATAAGTTAAATAAGTTAAATAAGTTAAATAAGTTAAATAAGTTAAATAAGTTAAATAAGTTAAATAAGTTAAATAAGTTAAATAAGTTAAATAAGTTAAATAAGTTAAATAAGTTAAATAAGTTAAATAAGTTAAATAAGTTAAATAAGTTAAATAAGTTAAATAAGTTAAATAAGTTAAATAAGTTAAATAAGTTAAATAAGTTAAATAAGTTAAATAAGTTAAATAAGTTAAATAAGTTAAATAAGTTAAATAAGTTAAATAAGTTAAATAAGTTAAATAAGTTAAATAAGTTAAATAAGTTAAATAAGTTAAATAAGTTAAATAAGTTAAATAAGTTAAATAAGTTAAATAAGTTAAATAAGTTAAATAAGTTAAATAAGTTAAATAAGTTAAATAAGTTAAATAAGTTAAATAAGTTAAATAAGTTAAATAAGTTAAATAAGTTAAATAAGTTAAATAAGTTAAATAAGTTAAATAAGTTAAATAAGTTAAATAAGTTAAATAAGTTAAATAAGTTAAATAAGTTAAATAAGTTAAATAAGTTAAATAAGTTAAATAAGTTAAATAAGTTAAATAAGTTAAATAAGTTAAATAAGTTAAATAAGTTAAATAAGTTAAATAAGTTAAATAAGTTAAATAAGTTAAATAAGTTAAATAAGTTAAATAAATTAAATAAATTAAATAAATTAAATAAATTAAATAAATTAAATAAATTAAATAAATTAAATAAATTAAATAAATTAAATAAATTAAATAAATTAAATAAATTAAATAAATTAAATAAATTAAATAAATTAAATAAATTAAATAAATTAAATAAATTAAATAAATTAAATAAATTAAATAAATTAAATAAATTAAATAAATTAAATAAATTAAATAAATTAAATAAATTAAATAAATTAAATAAATTAAATAAATTAAATAAATTAAATAAATTAAATAAATTAAATAAATTAAATAAATTAAATAAATTAAATAAATTAAATAAATTAAATAAATTAAATAAATTAAATAAATTAAATAAATTAAATAAATTAAATAAATTAAATAAATTAAATAAATTAAATAAATTAAATAAATTAAATAAATTAAATAAATTAAATAAATTAAATAAATTAAATAAATTAAATAAATTAAATAAATTAAATAAATTAAATAAATTAAATAAATTAAATAAATTAAATAAATTAAATAAATTAAATAAATTAAATAAATTAAATAAATTAAATAAATTAAATAAATTAAATAAATTAAATAAATTAAATAAATTAAATAAATTAAATAAATTAAATAAATTAAATAAATTAAATAAATTAAATAAATTAAATAAATTAAATAAATTAAATAAATTAAATAAATTAAATAAATTAAATAAATTAAATAAATTAAATAAATTAAATAAATTAAATAAATTAAATAAATTAAATAAATTAAATAAATTAAATAAATTAAATAAATTAAATAAATTAAATAAATTAAATAAATTAAATAAATTAAATAAATTAAATAAATTAAATAAATTAAATAAATTAAATAAATTAAATAAATTAAATAAATTAAATAAATTAAATAAATTAAATAAATTAAATAAATTAAATAAATTAAATAAATTAAATAAATTAAATAAATTAAATAAATTAAATAAATTAAATAAATTAAATAAATTAAATAAATTAAATAAATTAAATAAATTAAATAAATTAAATAAATTAAATAAATTAAATAAATTAAATAAATTAAATAAATTAAATAAATTAAATAAATTAAATAAATTAAATAAATTAAATAAATTAAATAAATTAAATAAATTAAATAAATTAAATAAATTAAATAAATTAAATAAATTAAATAAATTAAATAAATTAAATAAATTAAATAAATTAAATAAATTAAATAAATTAAATAAATTAAATAAATTAAATAAATTAAATAAATTAAATAAATTAAATAAATTAAATAAATTAAATAAATTAAATAAATTAAATAAATTAAATAAATTAAATAAATTAAATAAATTAAATAAATTAAATAAATTAAATAAATTAAATAAATTAAATAAATTAAATAAATTAAATAAATTAAATAAATTAAATAAATTAAATAAATTAAATAAATTAAATAAATTAAATAAATTAAATAAATTAAATAAATTAAATAAATTAAATAAATTAAATAAATTAAATAAATTAAATAAATTAAATAAATTAAATAAATTAAATAAATTAAATAAATTAAATAAATTAAATAAATTAAATAAATTAAATAAATTAAATAAATTAAATAAATTAAATAAATTAAATAAATTAAATAAATTAAATAAATTAAATAAATTAAATAAATTAAATAAATTAAATAAATTAAATAAATTAAATAAATTAAATAAATTAAATAAATTAAATAAATTAAATAAATTAAATAAATTAAATAAATTAAATAAATTAAATAAATTAAATAAATTAAATAAATTAAATAAATTAAATAAATTAAATAAATTAAATAAATTAAATAAATTAAATAAATTAAATAAATTAAATAAATTAAATAAATTAAATAAATTAAATAAATTAAATAAATTAAATAAATTAAATAAATTAAATAAATTAAATAAATTAAATAAATTAAATAAATTAAATAAATTAAATAAATTAAATAAATTAAATAAATTAAATAAATTAAATAAATTAAATAAATTAAATAAATTAAATAAATTAAATAAATTAAATAAATTAAATAAATTAAATAAATTAAATAAATTAAATAAATTAAATAAATTAAATAAATTAAATAAATTAAATAAATTAAATAAATTAAATAAATTAAATAAATTAAATAAATTAAATAAATTAAATAAATTAAATAAATTAAATAAATTAAATAAATTAAATAAATTAAATAAATTAAATAAATTAAATAAATTAAATAAATTAAATAAATTAAATAAATTAAATAAATTAAATAAATTAAATAAATTAAATAAATTAAATAAATTAAATAAATTAAATAAATTAAATAAATTAAATAAATTAAATAAATTAAATAAATTAAATAAATTAAATAAATTAAATAAATTAAATAAATTAAATAAATTAAATAAATTAAATAAATTAAATAAATTAAATAAATTAAATAAATTAAATAAATTAAATAAATTAAATAAATTAAATAAATTAAATAAATTAAATAAATTAAATAAATTAAATAAATTAAATAAATTAAATAAATTAAATAAATTAAATAAATTAAATAAATTAAATAAATTAAATAAATTAAATAAATTAAATAAATTAAATAAATTAAATAAATTAAATAAATTAAATAAATTAAATAAATAAATAAATTAAATAAATTAAATAAATTAAATAAATTAAATAAATTAAATAAATTAAATAAATTAAATAAATTAAATAAATTAAATAAATTAAATAAATTAAATAAATTAAATAGATTAAATAAATTAAATAAATTAAATAGATTAAATAAATTAAATAAATTAAATAAATTAAATAGATTAAATAAATTAAATAAATTAAATAGATTAAATAAATTAAATAGATTAAATAAATTAAATAGATTAAATAAATTAAATAGATTAAATAGATTAAATAAATTAAATAGATTAAATAGATTAAATAAATTAAATAGATTAAATAGATTAAATAAATTAAATAGATTAAATAAATTAAATAAATTAAATAAATTAAATAAATTAAATAAATTAAATAAATTAAATAAATTAAATAAATTAAATAAATTAAATAAATTAAATAAATTAAATAAATTAAATAAATTAAATAGATTAAATATATTAAATAAATTAAATAAATTAAATAAATTAAATAAATTAAATAGATTAAATATATTAAATAAATTAAATAGATTAAATATATTAAATAGATTAAATAGATTAAATAGATTAAATAAATTAAATAGATTAAATAGATTAAATAGATTAAATAAATTAAATAGATTAAATAAATTAAATAGATTAAATAAATTAAATAGATTAAATAAATTAAATAAATTAAATAAATTAAATAAATTAAATAAATTAAATAAATTAAATAAATTAAATAAATTAAATAAATTAAATAAATTAAATAAATTAAATAAATTAAATAAATTAAATAAATTAAATAAATTAAATAAATTAAATAAATTAAATAAATTAAATAAATTAAATAAATTAAATAAATTAAATAAATTAAATAAATTAAATAAATTAAATAAATTAAATAAATTAAATAAATTAAATAAATTAAATAAATTAAATAAATTAAATAAATTAAATAAATTAAATAAATTAAATAAATTAAATAAATTAAATAAATTAAATAAATTAAATAAATTAAATAAATTAAATAAATTAAATAAATTAAATAAATTAAATAAATTAAATAAATTAAATAAATTAAATAAATTAAATAAATTAAATAAATTAAATAAATTAAATAAATTAAATAAATTAAATAAATTAAATAAATTAAATAAATTAAATAAATTAAATAAATTAAATAAATTAAATAAATTAAATAAATTAAATAAATTAAATAAATTAAATAAATTAAATAAATTAAATAAATTAAATAAATTAAATAAATTAAATAAATTAAATAAATTAAATAAATTAAATAAATTAAATAAATTAAATAAATTAAATAAATTAAATAAATTAAATAAATTAAATAAATTAAATAAATTAAATAAATTAAATAAATTAAATAAATTAAATAAATTAAATAAATTAAATAAATTAAATAAATTAAATAAATTAAATAAATTAAATAAATTAAATAAATTAAATAAATTAAATAAATTAAATAAATTAAATAAATTAAATAAATTAAATAAATTAAATAAATTAAATAAATTAAATAAATTAAATAAATTAAATAAATTAAATAAATTAAATAAATTAAATAAATTAAATAAATTAAATAAATTAAATAAATTAAATAAATTAAATAAATTAAATAAATTAAATAAATTAAATAAATTAAATAAATTAAATAAATTAAATAAATTAAATAAATTAAATAAATTAAATAAATTAAATAAATTAAATAAATTAAATAAATTAAATAAATTAAATTAATTAAATAAATTAAATAAATTAAATTAATTAAATAAATTAAATAAATTAAATAAATTAAAAAAAATTAAATAAATCAAATAAATTAAAAAAAATTAAATAAATCAAATAAATTAAAAAAAATTAAATAAATCAAATAAATTAAAAAAAATTAAATAAATCAAATAAATTAAAAAAAATTAAATAAATCAAATAAATTAAAAAAATTAATTAAATCAAATAAATTAAAAAAAATTAAATAAATCAAATAAATTAAAAAAAATTAAATAAATCAAATAAATTAAAAAAAATTAAATAAATCAAATAAATTAAAAAAAATTAAATAAATCAAATAAATTAAAAAAAATAAAATAAATTAAATAAATTAAAAAAATAAAATAAATTAAATAAATTAAAAAAATAAAATAAATTAAAAAAAATAAAATAAATTAAATAAATTAAAAAAATAAAATAAATTAAATAAATTAAAAAAAATAAAATAAATTAAATAAATTAAAAAAAATAAAATAGATTAAATAAATTAAAAAAAATAAAATAGATTAAATAAATTAAAAAAAATAAAATAGATTAAATAAATTAAAAAAAATAAAATAGATTAAATAAATTAAAAAAAATAAAATAGATTAAATAAATTAAAAAAAATAAAATAAATTAAATAAATTAAAAAAAATAAAATAAATTAAATAAATTAAAAAAAATAAAATAAATTAAATAAATTAAAAGAAATAAAATAAATTAAATAAATTAAAAGAAATAAAATAAATTAAATAAATTAAAAGAAATAAAATAAATTAAATAGATTAAAAAAAATAAAATAAATTAAATAGATTAAAAAAAATAAAATAAATTAAATAAATTAAAAAAAATAAAATAAATTAAATAAATTAAAAAAAATAAAATAAATTAAATAAATTAAAAAAAATAAAATAAATTAAATAAATTAAAAAAAATAAAATAAATTAAATAAATTAAAAAAAATAAAATAAATTAAAAAAATAAAATAAATTAAATAAATTAAAAAAAATAAAATAAATTAAATAAATTAAAAAAAATAAAATAAATTAAATAAATTAAAAAAAATAAAATAAATTAAATAAATTAAAAAAAATAAAATAAATTAAATAAATTAAAAAAAATAAAATAAATTAAATAAATTAAAAAAAATAAAATAAATTAAATAAATTAAAAAAAATAAAATAAATTAAATAAATTAAAAAAAATAAAATAAATTAAATAAATTAAATAAATTAAATAAATTAAATAAATTAAATAAATTAAATAAATTAAATAAATTAAATAAATTAAATAAATTAAATAAATTAAATAAATTAAATAAATTAAATAAATTAAATAAATTAAATAAATTAAATAAATTAAATAAATTAAATAAATTAAATAAATTAAATAAATTAAATAAATTAAATAAATTAAATAAATTAAATAAATTAAATAAATTAAATAAATTAAATAAATTAAATAAATTAAATAAATTAAATAAATTAAATAAATTAAATAAATTAAATAAATTAAATAAATTAAATAAATTAAATAAATTAAATAAATTAAATAAATTAAATAAATTAAATAAATTAAATAAATTAAATAAATTAAATAAATTAAATAAATTAAATAAATTAAATAAATTAAATAAATTAAATAAATTAAATAAATTAAATAAATTAAATAAATTAAATAAATTAAATAAATTAAATAAATTAAATAAATTAAATAAATTAAATTAAATAAATTAAATAAATTAAATTAAATAAATTAAATAAATTAAATACATTAAATAAATTAAATAAATTAAATACATTAAATAAATTAAATACATTAAATAAATTAAATAAATTAAATAAATTAAATAAATTAAATAAATTAAATAAATTAAATAAATTAAATAAATTAAATAAATTAAATAAATTAAATAAATTAAATAAATTAAATAAATTAAATAAATTAAATAAATTAAATAAATTAAATAAATTAAATAAATTAAATAAATTAAATAAATTAAAAAATTAAATAAATTAAATAAATTAGATAAATCAAATAGTTAATTTATTTAATTAATTTAATTTATTTATTTTATTTAATTAATTTAATTAATTTAATTAATTTAATTTATTTAATTTATTTAATTTATTTAA
The DNA here is from genome assembly GCA_034092305.1 of Diaprepes abbreviatus. Taxonomy (NCBI): domain Eukaryota; kingdom Metazoa; phylum Arthropoda; class Insecta; order Coleoptera; family Curculionidae; genus Diaprepes; species Diaprepes abbreviatus. The sequence goes on from JASJET010000489.1 coordinate 39,679, forward strand.
TTTATTTAATTTATTTAATTTATTTAAATTATTTAATTTATTTAATTTATTTAAATTATTTAATTTATTTAATTTATTTAATTTATTTAATTTATTTAATTTATTTAATTTATTTAATTTATTTAATTTATTTAATTTATTTAATTTATTTAATTTATTTAATTTATTTAATTTATTTAATTTATTTAATTTATTTAATTTATTTAATTTATTTAATTTATTTAATTTATTTAATTTATTTAATTTATTTAATTTATTTAATTTATTTAATTTATTTAATTTATTTAATTTATTTAATTTATTTAATTTATTTAATTTATTTAATTTATTTAATTTATTTAATTTATTTAATTTATTTAATTTATTTAATTTATTTAATTTATTTAATTTATTTAATTTATTTAATTTATTTAATTTATTTAATTTATTTAATTTATTTAATTTATTTAATTTATTTAATTTATTTAATTTATTAAAATAATTTAATTTATTTAATTTATTTAATTTATTTAATTTATTTAATTTATTTAATTTATTTAATTTATTTAATTTATTTAATTTATTTAATTTATTTAATTTATTTAATTTATTTAATTTATTTAATTTATTTAATTTATTTAATTTATTTAATTTATTTAATTTATTTAATTTATTTAATTTATTTAATTTATTTAATTTATTTAATTTATTTAATTTATTTAATTTATTTAATTTATTTAATTTATTTAATTTATTTAATTTATTTAATTTATTTAATTTATTTAATTTATTTAATTTATTTAATTTATTTAATTTATTTAATTTATTTAATTTATTTAATTTATTTAATTTATTTAATTTATTTAATTTATTTACTTTATTTACTTTATTTACTTTATTTACTTTATTTACTTTATTTAATTCATTTAATTCATTTAATTCATTTAATTCATTTAATTCATTTACTTTATTTACTTTATTTAATTCATTTAATTCATTTAATTCATTTAATTCATTTAATTCATTTAATTCATTTAATTCATTTAATTCATTTAATTCATTTAATTCATTTAATTCATTTAATTCATTTAATTCATTTAATTCATTTAATTCATTTAATTCATTTAATTCATTTAATTCATTTAATTCATTTAATTCATTTAATTCATTTAATTCATTTAATTCATTTAATTCATTTAATTCATTTAATTCATTTAATTCATTTAATTCATTTAATTCATTTAATTCATTTAATTCATTTAATTCATTTAATTCATTTAATTCATTTAATTCATTTAATTCATTTAATTCATTTAATTCATTTAATTCATTTAATTCATTTAATTCATTTAATTCATTTAATTCATTTAATTCATTTAATTCATTTAATTCATTTAATTCATTTAATTCATTTAATTCATTTAATTCATTTAATTCATTTAATTCATTTAATTCATTTAATTCATTTAATTCATTTAATTCATTTAATTCATTTAATTCATTTAATTCATTTAATTCATTTAATTCATTTAATTCATTTAATTCATTTAATTCATTTAATTCATTTAATTCATTTAATTCATTTAATTCATTTAATTCATTTAATTCATTTAATTCATTTAATTCATTTAATTCATTTAATTCATTTAATTCATTTAATTCATTTAATTCATTTAATTCATTTAATTCATTTAATTCATTTAATTAATTTAATTCATTTAATTCATTTAATTCATTTAATTAATTTAATTCATTTAATTCATTTAATTCATTTAATTCATTTAATTCATTTAATTCATTTAATTAATTTAATTCATTTAATTCATTTAATTAATTTAATTAATTTAATTCATTTAATTAATTTAATTAATTTAATTCATTTAATTAATTTAATTAATTTAATTCATTTAATTCATTTAATTCATTTAATTCATTTAATTCATTTAATTCATTTAATTCATTTAATTCATTTAATTCATTTAATTCATTTAATTCATTTAATTCATTTAATTCATTTAATTCATTTAATTTATTTAATTGATTTAATTGATTTAATTTATTTAATTTATTTAATTGATTTAATTTATTTAATTTATTTAATTTATTTAATTTATTTAATTTATTTAATTTATTTAATTTATTTAATTTATTTAATTTATTTAATTTATTTAATTTATTTAATTTATTTAATTTATTTAATTTATTTAATTTATTTAATTTATTTAATTATTTAATTTATTTAATTTATTTAATTTATTTAATTTATTTAATTTATTTAATTTATTTAATTTATTTAATTTATTTAATTTATTTAATTTATTTAATTTATTTAATTTATTTAATTTATTTAATTTATTTAATTTATTTAATTTATTTAATTTATTTAATTTATTTAATTTATTTAATTTATTTAATTTATTTAATTTATTTAATTTATTTAATTTATTTAATTTATTTAATTTATTTAATTTATTTAATTTATTTAATTTATTTAATTTATTTAATTTATTTAATTTATTTAATTTATTTAATTTATTTAATTTATTTAATTTATTTAATTTATTTAATTTATTTAATTTATTTAATTTATTTAATTTATTTAATTTATTTAATTTATTTAATTTATTTAATTTATTTAATTTATTTAATTTATTTAATTTATTTAATTTATTTAATTTATTTAATTTATTTAATTTATTTAATTTATTTAATTTATTTAATTTATTTAATTTATTTAATTTATTTAATTTATTTAATTTATTTAATTTATTTAATTTATTTAATTTATTTAATTTATTCAATTTATTTAATTTATTTAAGATGTTGGAAGAATTGCCGTGTTTCTTGGGCGCGCCGGTCGGAACCTACGTAGAGGACCCTCCATATCAATTCCTTGAATATTGAAAATTACCCGCCTCATTGGAGACGGACATTAAACTAAATAAAGGATTAGAAGTTTTTAGAAGGATATCTTTGTTAAAAACTGTACAGAAATATAATTTTTTTTAAATGGAAGTATTATTCATCCATGGGATGGTAATATAGATAGCGAGTATCTACTGAAAATGAAGAATTTATAAATATCCTATTAAATTAAGCCAATAATCTTAGAAATATACTCGTTCTTCTCTGCATCAATCAGTTTTGTTGAGTAAATTAACAAAATTAGTCTATTTTCGTCTTTCTGTGTCTAATCTAGTTCCAGAATCTAGTACTTCTCTTACAAAATCCAAGCCACCCCACACGCGGTGTTCCCGACCAGTAATTAATTTCATGTACTAGCTTTTTTATATCACCCTGTATAACAACAACTTTTTACACACATAACACACACTTACAGTTCCGCAATAAATCTAACTGACAATTTAGACCTTAATTTGATACACACATTGAATAATAATTACCATTATTTGTAAATTAATATATAGCCTGAGGGTGTTCTAGAAGTCAAATCTTACACTACTTTCGGAGAAAGTCAAAAATGTGCCGAGATTTACAAAACTTCCCAAAAAAAAAAAACATTTCCTGAATATATTAATACAAACGGTCCATTTTTGACTTTCTGTCTATAATCTAAGATCAGACACTTGTAATTCTAATATTAAAACCAAGAAGGGCCACGTAGTTTGGAAGAAATACGAACAAAAATTTTAAATTCAATGATTATTTCTTCTTATTTTTGCAATTTCTTTGTTTTCCTAGTAAAGTTACAAGAGGAGTACCAAAAATTCATGACTTTTAAATATTATATGGAATAAAACTAAATAGATGTTGGAAAAATTGCCGTGTTTCTTGGCGCACCGGTCAGAACCTACGTAGAAGACCCTCCATATCAACCCGTTGGATATTGAATATCACCCGCCTCATTTTACACGCACATTAAACTAAATAAAGGATTGGACGTTTTTAGAAGGATATTTTTGTTAAAAACTGTACAGGAATGCAATTTTTTTAAATGGAAATATTATTCATCCATGGGATGGGAATATAGATAGCGAATATCTACTGAAAATGAAGAATTTATAAATATCTTATACAATTAAACCAATAATCTTAGACATATTCTCTAATTCTCTGAATCAATCAGTTTTGGGGAGTAAATTAACAAAATTAGCCTATTTTCGTCTTTCCGTCTCTAATCTAATTCCAGAGTCTTGTACTTCTCTTACAAAACACAAGTAATGCAAATGAACTGAATCAAGATTTGAACAAAATTTTTGAATTCATAGAATATTTTCCATCTTGTACTGTAATTCCCTTGTTTTCCCAGAAAAGATAATGCAGGATTCTAAATTATTTTGCAAAATTAGACCAGGTATTTTAGAGATCTTTCCGTATATCCCCGAAAAATAAGTTTCCGGGTGTAAATTATTACAAATAGCCCATTTTCGGATCTTCTTCTCCAATCTAAGTTTGGGAATCTTGTACTTCTCATATAAAATCCAAGAATTGCTAGTAAGTGGAGTTTAAATTCGAACCAAACATCTAAATTCAATTATTTCGTAAATTATTTCACAAAATTAGACCTGTGATTACAGAGATCTTTCCGTATTTTCCTGAAAAATTAGTTTCCGGATGTAAATTATCACAATTAGCCAATTTTCGAATTTCATTCTCCAATCTAAGTTTGGAATCTTGTACTTCTCATATAAAATCCAAGAAATGCTAGTAAGTTAAGTTTAAATTTGAGCCAAACGGTTAAATTCAATGATTATTTCGTATTTCCATATTTTCCTAGTGATGTTATAACGAAAGAATCGAAAATGGGGATTTTTTAGAATACTTCTCTTAATAAATCAAATATTCTTGGAGATATTTTTGTATTTCCCTTAAAAATGGATTACAAGGAGATTACGATACAATATACGAAGAAATCATAGAATTTAGACTTTTTGTTCCAATTTGAGCTTAATTTACCCTAAACTATTGACTAAATGGGTCGTTCTTTTTATCTTACGCTCCAAAAGGCATTTTTTAGGGAAATATGAATAGATCTCTAAGATAAATAGAATTTTTTTGCATGAAATCTTACATTTTTCATACTTCTTTAATACGTTGTATTGGAAAACTCAATATACTTGCATTTCTTGAAAATGCAGGATTAATTAAATATTATAGAAAATAATAATAATAATCTTAGAGTTCCTTTTGTATTTCCTTGAAAAATAAATTTCGGGATGTTAATTAACCCAAATGGCCCATTTTGAACTCTCTATCTCTGATCTGAGTTCACAATTTTGTACTTCTACTACAAAAACGAAGAAATATAAGTATATTGAGTTTTCCAAGACAACGTATAAAGAAGTATCAAAAATGAAAGAGTTCATGCAAAATAATACTACTAATCTTCGAGATCTATTCATATTTCCCTAAAAAATGTGTTTTGAAGCGTAAGTTAATAAAAACGACCCATTTAGTCTAAATGAGCTCAAATTAGAACGAAAAGTCTAAATTCAATGATTCCTTCGTATTTTGTGCCCTAATCTCCTTGTATTCCATTTTTAAGGCAAATACGAAAATAACTCCAAGCATATTAATTTTATTTAGAGTAGTATTCTAAAAATCCTCCATTTTCGATTCATTCGTTATAATATCTCTAGGAAAATATGGAAATTCGATTTTTCCTTTGAATTTAGATGTTTGGCTCTAATTTAAACTCAACTTACCAGCATTTCTTGGATTTTATATGAGAAGTACAAGATTCCAAACTTAGATTGGAGAAGAAGATCCGAAAATGGGTTATTTGTAATAATTTACACCCGGAAAATTATTTTTCAGGGAAATACGGAAAGATCTCTAAAATTCCTGGTCTAATTTTGCAAAATAATTTAGAATCCTGCATTATCTTTTCTGGGAAAACAAGGGAATTACAGTACAAGATGGAAAATATTCTATGAATTCAAAAATTTTGTTCAAATCTTGATTCAGTTCATTTGCATTACTTGTGTTTTGTAAGAGAAGTACAAGACTCTGGAATTAGATTAGAGACGGAAAGACGAAAATAGGCTAATTTTGTTAATTTACTCCCCAAAACTGATTGATTCAGAGAATCCCCAAAACTGATTGATTCAGAGAATTAGAGAATGTGTCTAAGATTTTTGGTTTAATTGTATAAGATATTTATAAATTCTTCATTTTCAGTAGATATTCGCTATCTATATTCCCATCCCATGGATGAATAATATTTCCATTTAAAAAAATTGCATTCCTGTACAGTTTTTAACAAAAATATCCTTCTAAAAACGTCCAATCCTTTATTTAGTTTAATGTCCGTGTATAATGAGGCTGGTGATATTCAATATCCAACGGGTTGATATGGAGGGTCTTCTACGTAGGTTCTGACCGGTGCGCCAAGAAACACGGCAATTTTTCCAACATCTATTTAGTCTTATTCCATATAATATTTAAAAGTCATGAATTTTTGGTACTCCTCTTGTAACTTCACTAGGAAAACAAAGAAATTGCAAAAATAAGAAAGAAATAATCATTGAATTTAAAATTTTTGTTCGTATTTCTTCCAAACTACGTGGCCCTTCTTGGTTTTAATATTAGAATTACAAGTGTCTGATCTTAGATTATAGACAGAAAGTCAAAAATGGACCGTTTGTATTAATATATTCAGGAAATGTTTTTTTTTGGGAAGTTTTGTAAATCTCGGCACATTTTTGACTTTCTCCGAAAGTAGTGTAAGATTTGACTTCTAGAACACCCTCAGGCTATATATTAATTTACAAATAATGGTAATTATTATTCAATGTGTGTATCAAATTAAGGTCTAAATTGTCAGTTAGATTTATTGCGGAACTGTAAGTGTGTGTTATGTGTGTAACAGGTTGTTGTTATACAGGGTGATATAAAAAAGCTAGTACATGAAATTAATTACTGGTCGGGAACTCCGCGTGTGGGGTGGCTTGGATTTTGTAAGAGAAGTACTAGATTCTGGAACTAGATTAGACACAGAAAGACGAAAATAGACTAATTTTGTTAATTTACTCAACAAAACTGATTGATGCAGAGAAGAACGAGTATATTTCTAAGATTATTGGCTTAATTTAATAGGATATTTATAAATTCTTCATTTTCAGTAGATACTCGCTATCTATATTACCATCCCATGGATGAATAATACTTCCATTTAAAAAAATTATATTTCTGTACAGTTTTTAACAAAGATATCCTTCTAAAAACTTCTAATCCTTTATTTAGTTTAATGTCCGTCTCCAATGAGGCGGGTAATTTTCAATATCCAAGGAATTGATATGGAGGGTCCTCTACGTAGGTTCCGACCGGTGCGCCAAGAAACACGGCAATTCTTCCAACATCTTAAATAAATTATATAAATTAAATAAATTAAATAAATTAAATAAATTAAATAAATTAAATAAATTAAATAAATTAAATAAATTAAATAAATTAAATAAATTAAATAAATTAAATAAATTAAATAAATTAAATAAATTAAATAAATTAAATAAATTAAATAAATTAAATAAATTAAATAAATTAAATAAATTAAATAAATTAAATAAATTAAATAAATTAAATAAATTAAATAAATTAAATAAATTAAATAAATTAAATAAATTAAATAAATTAAATAAATTAAATAAATTAAATAAATTAAATAAATTAAATAAATTAAATAAATTAAATAAATTAAATAAATTAAATAAATTAAATAAATTAAATAAATTAAATAAATTAAATAAATTAAATAAATTAAATAAATTAAATAAATTAAATAAATTAAATAAATTAAATAAATTAAATAAATTAAATAAATTAAATAAATTAAATAAATTAAATAAATTAAATAAATTAAATAAATTAAATAAATTAAATAAATTAAATAAATTAAATAAATTAAATAAATTAAATAAATTAAATAAATTAAATAAATTAAATAAATTAAATAAATTAAATAAATTAAATAAATTAAATAAATTAAATAAATTAAATAAATTAAATAAATTAAATAAATTAAATAAATTAAATAAATTAAATAAATTAAATAAATTAAATAAATTAAATAAATTAAATAAATTAAATAAATTAAATAAATTAAATAAATTAAATAAATTAAATAAATTAAATAAATTAAATAAATTAAATAAATTAAATAAATTAAATAAATTAAATAAATTAAATAAATTAAATAAATTAAATAAATTAAATAAATTAAATAAATTAAATAAATTAAATAAATTAAATAAATTAAATAAATTAAATAAATTAAATAAATTAAATAAATTAAATAAATTAAATAAATTAAATAAATTAAATAAATTAAATAAATTAAATAAATTAAATAAATTAAATAAATTAAATAAATTAAATAAATTAAATAAATTAAATAAATTAAATAAATTAAATAAATTAAATAAATTAAATAAATTAAATAAATTAAATAAATTAAATAAATTAAATAAATTAAATAAATTAAATAAATTAAATAAATTAAATAAATTAAATAAATTAAATAAATTAAATAAATTAAATAAATTAAATAAATTAAATAAATTAAATAAATTAAATAAATTAAATAAATTAAATAAATTAAATAAATTAAATAAATTAAATAAATTAAATAAATTAAATAAATTAAATAAATTAAATAAATTAAATAAATTAAATAAATTAAATAAATTAAATAAATTAAATAAATTAAATAAATTAAATAAATTAAATTAAATAAATTAAATAAATTAAATAAATTAAATAAATTAAATAAATTAAATAAATTAAATAAATTAAATAAATTAAATAAATTAAATAAATTAAATAAATTAAATAAATTAAATAAATTAAATAAATTAAATAAATTAAATAAATTAAATAAATTAAATAAAATAAATAAATTAAATAAATTAAATAAATTAAATAAATTAAATAAATTAAATAAATTAAATAAATTAAATAAATTAAATAAATTAAATAAATTAAATAAATTAAAAAAATTAAAAAAATTAAAAAAATTAAAAAAATTAAATAAATTAAATAAATTAAATAAATTAAATAAATTAAATAAATTAAATAAATTAAATAATTAAATAAATTAAATAAATTAAATAAATTAAATAAATTAAATAAATTAAATAAATTAAATAAATTAAATAAATTAAATAAATTAAATAAATTAAATAAATTAAATAAATTAAATAAATTAAATAAATTAAATAAATTAAATAAATTAAATAAATTAAATAAATTAATTAAATTAAATAAATTAAATAAATTAAATAAATTAAATAAATTAAATAAATTAAATAAATTAAATAAATTAAATAAATTAAATAAATTAAATAAATTAAATAAATTAAATAAATTAAATAAATTAAATAAATTAAATAAATTAAATAAATTAAATAAATTAAATAAATTAAATAAATTAAATAAATTAAATAAATTAAATAAATTAAATAAATTAAATAAATTAAATAAATTAAATAAATTAAATAAATTAAATAAATTAAATAAATTAAATAAATTAAATAAATTAAATAAATTAAATAAATTAAATAAATTAAATAAATTAAATAAATTAAATAAATTAAATAAATTAAATAAATTAAATAAATTAGATAAATCAAATAGTTAATTTATTTAATTAATTTAATTTATTTAATTTATTTAATTTATTTAATTTATTTAATTTATTTAATTTATTTAATTTATTTACTTTATTTACTTTATTTAATTTATTTAGTTTATTTAATTTATTTAGTTTTTTTAATATATTTAATTTATTTAATTTATTTAATTTATTTAATTTATTTAATTTATTTAATTTATTTAATTTATTTAATTTATTTAATTTATTTAATTTATTTAATTTATTTAATTTATTTAATTTATTTAATTTATTTAATTTATTTAATTTATTTAATTTATTTAATTTATTTAATTTATTTAATTTATTTAATTTATTTAATTTATTTAATTTATTTAATTTATTTAATTTATTTAATTTATTTAATTTATTTAATTTATTTAATTTATTTAATTTATTTAATTTATTTAATTTATTTAATTTATTTAATTTATTTAATTTATTTAATTTATTTAATTTATTTAATTTATTTAATTTATTTAATTTATTTAATTTATTTAATTTATTTAATTTATTTAATTTATTTAATTTATTTAATTTATTTAATTTATTTAATTTATTTAATTTATTTAATTTATTTAATTTATTTAATTTATTTAATTTATTTAATTTATTTAATTTATTTAATTTATTTAATTTATTTAATTTATTTAATTTATTTAATTTATTTAATTTATTTAATTTATTTAATTTATTTAATTTATTTAATTTATTTAATTTATTTAATTTATTTAATTTATTTAATTTATTTAATTTATTTAATTTATTTAATTTATTTAATTTATTTAATTTATTTAATTTATTTAATTTATTTAATTTATTTAATTTGTTTAATTTATTTAATTTATTTAATTTATTTAATTTATTTAATTTATTTAATTTATTTAATTTATTTAATTTATTTAATTTATTTAATTTATTTAATTTATTTAATTTATTTAATTTATTTAATTTATTTAATTTATTTAATTTATTTAATTTATTTAATTTATTTAATTTATTTAATTTATTTAATTTATTTAATTTATTTAATTTATTTAATTTATTTAATTTATTTAATTTATTTAATTTATTTAATTTATTTAATTTATTTAATTTATTTAATTTATTTAATTTATTTAATTTATTTAATTTATTTAATTTATTTAATTTATTTAATTTATTTAATTTATTTAATTTATTTAATTTATTTAATTTATTTAATTTATTTAATTTATTTAATTTATTTAATTTATTTAATTTATTTAATTTATTTAATTTATTTAATTTATTTAATTTATTTAATTTATTTAATTTATTTAATTTATTTAATTTATTTAATTTATTTAATTTATTTAATTTATTTAATTTATTTAATTTATTTAATTTATTTAATTTATTTAATTTATTTAATTTATTTAATTTATTCAATTTATTTAATTTATTTAAGATGTTGGAAAAATTGCCGTGTTTCTTGGCGCGCCGGTCGGAACCTACGTAGAGGACCCTCCATATCAATTCCTTGAATATTGAAAATTACCCGCCTCATTGGAGACGGACATTAAACTAAATAAAGGATTAGAAGTTTTTAGAAGGATATCTTTGTTAAAAACTGTACAGAAATATAATTTTTTTAAATGGAAGTATTATTCATCCATGGGATGGTAATATAGATAGCGAGTATCTACTGAAAATGAAGAATTTATAAATATTCTATTAAATTAAGCCAATAATCTTAGAAATATACTCGTTCTTCTCTGCATCAATCAGTTTTGTTGAGTAAATTAACAAAATTAGTCTATTTTCGTCTTTCTGTGTCTAATCTAGTTCCAGAATCTAGTACTTCTCTTACAAAATCCAAGCCACCCCACACGCGGAGTTCCCGACCAGTAATTAATTTCATGTACTAGCTTTTTTATATCACCCTGTATAACAACAACTTTTTACACACATAACACACACTTACAGTTCCGCAATAAATCTAACTGACAATTTAGACCTTAATTTGATACACACATTGAATAATAATTACCATTATTTGTAAATTAATATATAGCCTGAGGGTGTTCTAGAAGTCAAATCTTACACTACTTTCGGAGAAAGTCAAAAATGTGCCGAGATTTACAAAACTTCCCAAAAAAAAAACATTTCCTGAATATATTAATACAAACGGTCCATTTTTGACTTTCTGTCTATAATCTAAGATCAGACACTTGTAATTCTAATATTAAAACCAAGAAGGGCCACGTAGTTTGGAAGAAATACGAACAAAAATTTTAAATTCAATGATTATTTCTTTCTTATTTTTGCAATTTCTTTGTTTTCCTAGTAAAGTTACAAGAGGAGTACCAAAAATTCATGACTTTTATATATTATATGAAATAAAACTAAATAGATGTTGGAAAAATTGCCGTGTTTCTTGGCGCACCGGTCAGAACCTACGTAGAAGACCCTCCATATCAACCCGTTGGATATTGAATATCACCCGCCTCATTTTACACGCACATTAAACTAAATAAAGGATTGGACGTTTTTAGAAGGATATTTTTGTTAAAAACTGTACAGGAATGCAATTTTTTTAAATGGAAATATTATTCATCCATGGGATGGGAATATAGATAGCGAATATCTACTGAAAATGAAGAATTTATAAATATCTTATACAATTAAACCAATAATCTTAGACATATTCTCTAATTCTCTGAATCAATCAGTTTTGGGGAGTAAATTAACAAAATTAGCCTATTTTCGTCTTTCCGTCTCTAATCTAATTCCAGAGTCTTGTACTTCTCTTACAAAACACAAGTAATGCAAATGAACTGAATCAAGATTTGAACAAAATTTTTGAATTCATAGAATATTTTCCATCTTGTACTGTAATTCCCTTGTTTTCCCAGAAAAGATAATGCAGGATTCTAAATTATTTTGCAAAATTAGACCAGGTATTTTAGAGATCTTTCCGTATATCCCCGAAAAATAAGTTTCCGGGTGTAAATTATTACAAATAGCCCATTTTCGGATCTTCTTCTCCAATCTAAGTTTGGAATCTTGTACTTCTCATATAAAATCCAAGAATTGCTAGTAAGTGGAGTTTAAATTCGAACCAAACATCTAAATTCAATTATTTCGTAAATTATTTTACAAAATTAGACCTGTGATTACAGAGATCTTTCCGTATTTTCCTGAAAAATTAGTTTCCGGATGTAAATTATCACAATTAGCCAATTTTCGAATTTCATTCTCCAATCTAAGTTTGGAATCTTGTACTTCTCATATAAAATCCAAGAAATGCTAGTAAGTTAAGTTTAAATTTGAGCCAAACGGTTAAATTCAATGATTATTTCGTATTTCCATATTTTCCTAGTGATGTTATAACGAAAGAATCGAAAATGGGGATTTTTTAGAATACTACTCTTAATAAATCAAATATTCTTGGAGATATTTTTGTATTTCCCTTAAAAATGGATTACAAGGAGATTACGATACAATATACGAAGAAATCATAGAATTTAGACTTTTTGTTCCAATTTGAGCTTAATTTACCCTAAACTATTGACTAAATGGGTCGTTCTTTTTATCTTACGCTCCAAAAGGCATTTTTTAGGGAAATATGAATAGATCTCTAAGATAAATAGAATTTTTTTGCATGAAATCTTACATTTTTCATACTTCTTTAATACGTTGTATTGGAAAACTCAATATACTTGCATTTCTTGAAAATGCAGGATTAATTAAATATTATAGAAAATAATAATAATAATCTTAGAGTTCCTTTTGTATTTCCTTGAAAAATAAATTTCGGGATGTTAATTAACCCAAATGGCCCATTTTGAACTCTCTATCTCTGATCTGAGTTCACAATTTTGTACTTCTACTACAAAAACGAAGAAATATGAGTATATTGAGTTTTCCAAGACAACGTATAAAGAAGTATCAAAAATGAAAGAGTTCATGCAAAATAATACTACTAATCTTCGAGATCTATTCATATTTCCCTAAAAAATGTGTTTTGAAGCGTAAGTTAATAAAAACGACCCATTTAGTCTAAATGAGCTCAAATTAGAACGAAAAGTCTAAATTCAATGATTCCTTCGTATTTTGTGCCCTAATCTCCTTGTATTCCATTTTTAAGGCAAATACGAAAATAACTCCAAGCATATTAATTTTATTTAGAGTAGTATTCTAAAAATCCTCCATTTTCGATTCATTCGTTATAATATCTCTAGGAAAATATGGAAATTCGATTTTTCCTTTGAATTTAGATGTTTGGCTCTAATTTAAACTCAACTTACCAGCATTTCTTGGATTTTATATGAGAAGTACAAGATTCCAAACTTAGATTCGAGAAGAAGATCCGAAAATGGGCTATTTGTAATAATTTACACCCGGAAAATTATTTTTCAGGGAAATACGGAAAGATCTCTAAAATTCCTGGTCTAATTTTGCAAAATAATTCAGAATCCTGCATTATCTTTTCTGGGAAAACAAGGGAATTACAGTACAAGATGGAAAATATTCTATGAATTCAAAAATTTTGTTCAAATCTTGATTCAGTTCATTTGCATTACTTGTGTTTTGTAAGAGAAGTACAAGACTCTGGAATTAGATTAGAGACGGAAAGACGAAAATAGGCTAATTTTGTTAATTTACTCCCCAAAACTGATTGATTCAGAGAATTAGAGAATATGTCTAAGATTATTGGTTTAATTGTATAAGATATTTATAAATTCTTCATTTTCAGTAGATATTCGCTATCTATATTCCCATCCCATGGATGAATAATATTTCCATTTAAAAAAATTGCATTCCTGTACAGTTTTTAACAAAAATATCCTTCTAAAAACGTCCAATCCTTTATTTAGTTTAATGTCCGTGTAAAATGAGGCTGGTGATATTCAATATCCAACGGGTTGATATGGAGGGTCTTCTACGTAGGTTCTGACCGGTGCGCCAAGAAACATGGCAATTTTTCCAACATCTATTTAGTCTTATTCCATATAATATTAAAAGTCATGAATTTTTGGTACTCCTCTTGTAACTTCACTAGGAAAACAAAGAAATTGCAAAAATAAGAAAGAAATAATCATTGAATTTAAAATTTTTGTTCGTATTTCTTCCAAACTACGTGGCCCTTCTTGGTTTTAATATTAGAATTACAAGTGTCTGATCTTAGATTATAGACAGATAGTCAAAAATGGACCGTTTGTATTAATATATTCAGGAAATGTTTTTTTTTGGAAGTTTTGTAAATCTCGGCACATTTTTGACTTTCTCCGAAAGTAGTGTAAGATTTGACTTCTAGAACACCCTCAGGCTATATATTAATTTACAAATAATGGTAATTATTATTCAATGTGTGTATCAAATTAAGGTCTAAATTGTCAGTTAGATTTATTGCGGAACTGTAAGTGTGTGTTATGTGTGTAACAAGTTGTTGTTATACAGGGTGAAATAAAAAAGCTAGTACATGAAATTAATTACTGGTCGGGAACTCCGCGTGTGGGGTGGCTTGGATTTTGTAAGAGAAGTACTAGATTCTGGAACTAGATTAGACACAGAAAGACGAAAATAGACTAATTTTGTTAATTTACTCAACAAAACTGATTGATGCAGAGAAGAACGAGTATATTTCTAAGATTATTGGCTTAATTTCATAGGATATTTATAAATTCTTCATTTTCAGTAGATACTCGCTATCTATATTACCATCTCATGGATGAATAATACTTCCATTTAAAAAAATTATATTTCTGTACAGTTTTTAACAAAGATATCCTTCTAAAAATTTCTAATCCTTTATTTAGTTTAATGTCCGTCTCCAATGAGGCGGGTAATTTTCAATATTCAAGGAATTGATATGGAGGGTCCTCTACGTAGGTTCCGACCAAGAAACACGGCAATTCTTCCAACATCTTAAATTAAATAAATTAAATAAATTAAATAAATTAAATAAATTAAATAAATTAAATAAATTAAATAAATTAAATAAATTAAATAAATTAAATAAATTAAATAAATTAAATAAATTAAATAAATTAAATAAATTAAATAAATTAAATAAATTAAATAAATTAAATAAATTAAATAAATTTAATAAATTTAATAAATTTAATAAATTTAATAAATTTAATAAATTTAATAAATTTAATAAATTTAATAAATTTAATAAATTTAATAAATTTAATAAATTTAATAAATTTAATAAATTTAATAAATTTAATAAATTTAATAAATTTAATAAATTTAATAAATTTAATAAATTTAATAAATTTAATAAATTTAATAAATTTAATAAATTTAATAAATTTAATAAATTTAATAAATTTAATAAATTTAATAAATTTAATAAATTTAATAAATTTAATAAATTTAATAAATTTAATAAATTTAATAAATTTAATAAATTTAATAAATTTAATAAATTTAATAAATTTAATAAATTTAATAAATTTAATAAATTTAATAAATTTAATAAATTTAATAAATTTAATAAATTTAATAAATTTAATAAATTTAATAAATTTAATAAATTTAATAAATTTAATAAATTTAATAAATTTAATAAATTTAATAAATTTAATAAATTTAATAAATTTAATAAATTTAATAAATTTAATAAATTTAATAAATTTAATAAATTTAATAAATTTAATAAATTTAATAAATTTAATAAATTTAATAAATTTAATAAATTTAATAAATTTAATAAATTTAATAAATTTAATAAATTTAATAAATTTAATAAATTTAATAAATTTAATAAATTTAATAAATTTAATAAATTTAATAAATTTAATAAATTTAATAAATTTAATAAATTTAATAAATTTAATAAATTTAATAAATTTAATAAATTTAATAAATTTAATAAATTTAATAAATTTAATAAATTTAATAAATTTAATAAATTTAATAAATTTAATAAATTTAATAAATTTAGTAAATTTAGTAAATTTAATAAATTTAATAAATTTAATAAATTTAATAAATTTAATAAATTTAATAAATTAAATAAATTAAATAAATTAAATAAATTAAATAAATTTAATAAATTTAATAAATTTAATAAATTAAATAAATTAAATAAATTAAATAAATTTAATAAATTTAATAAATTTAATAAATTTAATAAATTTAATAAATTTAATAAATTTAATAAATTTAATAAATTTAATAAATTAAATAAATTAAATAAATTAAATAAATTAAATAAATTAAATAAATTAAATAAATTAAATAAATTAAATAAATTAAATAAATTAAATAAATTAAATAAATTAAATAAATTAAATAAATTAAAAAAAATTAAATAAATTAAATAAATTAAAAAAAATAAAATAAATTAAATAAATTAAAAAAAATAAAATAAATTAAATAAATTAAAAGAAATAAAATAAATTAAATAAATTAAAAAAAATAAAATAAATTAAATAAATTAAAAAAAATAAAATAAATTAAATAAATTAAATAAATTAAAAAAAATAAAATAAATTAAATAAATTAAAAAAAATAAAATAAATTAAATAAATTAAAAAAAATAAAATAAATTAAATAAATTAAAAAAAATAAAATAAATTAAATAAATTAAAAAAAATAAAATAAATTAAATAAATTAAAAAAATAAAATAAATTAAATAAATTAAAAAAAATAAAATAAATTAAATAAATTAAAAAAAATAAAATAAATTAAATAAATTAAAAAAAATAAAATAAAATAAATAAATTAAAAAAAATAAAATAAATTAAATAAATTAAAAAAAATAAAATAAATTAAATAAATTAAAAAAAATAAAATAAATTAAATAAATTAAAAAAAATAAAATAAATTAAATAAATTAAAAAAAATAAAATAAATTAAATAAATTAAAAAAAATAAAATAAATTAAATAAATTAAAAAAAATAAAATAAATTAAATAAATTAAAAAAAATAAAATAAATTAAATAAATTAAAAAAAATAAAATAAATTAAATAAATTAAAAAAAATAAAATAAATTAAATAAATTAAAAAAAATAAAATAAATTAAATAAATTAAAAAAAATAAAATAAATTAAATAAATTAAAAAAAATAAAATAAATTAAATAAATTAAAAAAAATAAAATAAATTAAATAAATTAAAAAAAATAAAATAAATTAAATAAATTAAAAAAAATAAAATAAATTAAATAAATTAAAAAAAATAAAATAAATTAAATAAATTAAAAAAAATAAAATAAATTAAATAAATTAAAAAAAATAAAATAAATTAAATAAATTAAAAAAAATAAAATAAATTAAATAAATTAAAAAAAATAAAATAAATTAAATAAATTAAAAAAAATAAAATAAATTAAATAAATTAAAAAAAATAAAATAAATTAAATAAATTAAAAAAAATAAAATAAATTAAATAAATTAAAAAAAATAAAATAAATTAAATAAATTAAAAAAAATAAAATAAATTAAATAAATTAAAAAAAATTAAATAAATTAAATAAATTAAAAAAAATAAAATAAATTAAATAAATTAAAAAAAATAAAATAAATTAAAAAAAATAAAATAAATTAAATAAATTAAATAAATTAAATAAATTAAATAAATTAAATAAATTAAATAAATTAAATAAATTAAATAAATTAAATAAATTAAATAAATAAATAAATTAAATAAATTAAATAAATAAATAAATTAAATAAATTAAATAAATAAATAAATTAAATAAATTAAATAAATTAAATAAATTAAATAAATTAAATAAATTAAATAAATTAAATAAATTAAATAAATTAAATAAATTAAATAAATTAAATAAATTAAATAAATTAAATAAATTAAATAAATTAAATAAATTAAATAAATTAAATAAATTAAATAAATTAAATAAATTAAATAAATTAAATAAATTAAATAAATTAAATAAATTAAATAAATTAAATAAATTAAATAAATTAAATAAATTAAATAAATTAAATAAATTAAATAAATTAAATAAATTAAATAAATTAAATAAATTAAATAAATTAAATAAATTAAATAAATTAAATAAATTAAATAAATTAAATAAATTAAATATATTAAATAAATTAAATATATTAAATAAATTAAATATATTAAATATATTAAATAAATTAAATAAATTAAATAAATTAAATAAATTAAATAAATTAAATAAATTAAATAAATTAAATAAATTAAATAAATTAAATAAATTAAATAAATTAAATAAATTAAATAAATTAAATAAATTAAATAAATTAAATAAATTAAATAAATTAAATAAATTAAATAAATTAAATAAATTAAATAAATTAAATAAATTAAATAAATTAAATAAATTAAATAAATTAAATAAATTAAATAAATTAAATAAATTAAATAAATTAAATAAATTAAATAAATTAAATAAATTAAATAAATTAAATAAATTAAATAAATTAAATAAATTAAATAAATTAAATAAATTAAATAAATTAAATAAATTAAATAAATTGAATAAATTAAATAAATTGAATAAATTGAATAAATTGAATAAATTGAATAAATTGAATAAATTGAATAAATTGAATAAATTGAATAAATTGAATAAATTGAATAAATTGAATAAATTAAATAAATTGAATAAATTAAATAAATTAAATAAATTAAATAAATTAAATAAATTAAATAAATTAAATAAATTAAATAAATTAAATAAATTAAATAAATTCAATAAATTGAATAAATTCAATAAATTGAATAAATTGAATAAATTGAATAAATTGAATAAATTCAATAAATTGAGTAAATTCAATAAATTGAATAAATTCAATAAATTGAATAAATTGAATAAATTAAATAAATTAAATAAATTAAATAAATTAAATAAATTAAATAAATTAAATAAATTAAATAAATTAAATAAATTAAATAAATTAAATAAATTAAATAAATTAAATAAATTAAATAAATTAAATAAATTAAATAAATTAAATAAATTAAATAAATTAAATAAATTAAATAAATTAAATAAATTAAATAAATTAAATAAATTAAATAAATTAAATAAATTAAATAAATTAAATAAATTAAATAAATTAAATAATTTAAATAAATTAAATAAATTAAATAAATTAAATAAATTAAATAAATTAAATAAATTAAATAAATTAAATAAATTAAATAAATTAAATAAATTAAATAAATTAAATAAATTAAATAAATTAAATAAATTAAATAAATTAAATAAATTAAATAAATTAAATAAATTAAATAAATTAAATAAATTAAATAAATTAAATAAATTAAATAAATTAAATAAATTAAATAAATTAAATAAATTAAATAAATTAAATAAATTAAATAAATTAAATAAATTAAATAAATTAAATAAATTAAATAAATTAAATAAATTAAATAAATTAAATAAATTAAATAAATTAAATAAATTAAATAAATTAAATAAATTAAATAAATTAAATAAATTAAATAAATTAAATAAATTAAATAAATTAAATAAATTAAATAAATTAAATAAATTAAATAAATTAAATAAATTAAATAAATTAAATAAATTAAATAAATTAAATAAATTAAATAAATTAAATAAATTAAATAAATTAAATAAATTAAATAAATTAAATAAATTAAATAAATTAAATAAATTAAATAAATTTAATAAATTAAATAAATTAAATAAATTAAATAAATTAAATAAATTAAATAAATTAAATAAATTAAATAAATTAAATAAATTAAATAAATTAAATAAATTAAATAAATTAAATAAATTAAATAAATTAAATAAATTAAATAAATTAAATAAATTACATAAATTACATAAATTAAATAAATTAAATAAATTAGATAAATTAAATAAATTAAATAAATTAAATAAATTAAATAAATTAAATAAATTAAATAAATTAAATAAATTAAATAAATTAAATAAATTAAATAAATTAAATAAATTAAATAAATTAAATAAATTAAATAAATTAAATAAATTAAATAAATTAAATAAATTAAATAAATTAAATAAATTAAATAAATTAAATAAATTAAATAAATTAAATAAATTAAATAAATTAAATAAATTAAATAAATTAAATAAATTAAATAAATTAAATAAATTAAATAAATTAAATAAATTAAATAAATTAAATAAATTAAATAAATTAAATAAATTAAATAAATTAAATAAATTAAATAAATTAAATAAATTAAATAAATTAAATACATTAAATACATTAAATACATTAAATACATTAAATAAATTAAATAAATTAAATAAATTAAATAAATTAAATAAATTAAATAAATTAAATAAATTAAATAATTAAATAAATTAAATAAATTAAATAAATTAAATAAATTAAATAAATTAAAAAATTAAATAAATTAAATAAATTAGATAAATCAAATAGTTAATTTATTTAATTAATTTAATTTATTTATTTTATTTAATTAATTTAATTAATTTAATTTATTTAATTTATTTAATTTATTTAATTTATTTAATTTATTTAATTTATTTAATTTATTTAATTTATTTAATTTATTTAAATTATTTAATTTATTTAATTTATTTAATTTATTTAATTATTTTTAATTTATTTTATTTATTTAATTTATTTAATTTATTTTATTTATTTAATTTATTTAATTTATTTAATTTATTTAATTTATTTAATTTATTTAATTTATTTAATTTATTTAATTTATTTAATTTATTTAATTTATTTAATTTATTTAATTTATTTAATTTATTTAATTTAATTAATTTATTTAATTTATTTAATTTATTTAATTTATTTAATTTATTTAATTTATTTAATTTATTTAATTTATTTAATTTATTTAATTTATTTAATTTATTTAATTTATTTAATTTATTTAATTTATTTAATTTATTTAATTTATTTAATTTATTTAATTTATTTAATTTATTTAATTTATTTAATTTATTTAATTTATTTAATTTATTTAATTTATTTAATTTATTTAATTTATTTAATTTATTTAATTTATTTAATTTATTTAATTTATTTAATTTATTTAATTTATTTAATTTATTTAATTTATTTAATTTATTTAATTTATTTAATTTATTTAATTTATTTAATTTATTTAATTTATTTAATTTATTTAATTTATTTAATTTATTTAATTTATTTAATTTATTTAATTTATTTAATTTATTTAATTTATTTAATTTATTTAATTTATTTAATTTATTTAATTTATTTAATTTATTTAATTTATTTAATTTATTTAATTTATTTAATTTATTTAATTTATTTAATTTATTTAATTTATTTAATTTATTTAATTTATTTAATTTATTTAATTTATTTAATTTATTTAATTTATTTAATTTATTTAATTTATTTAATTTATTTAATTTATTTAATTTATTTAATTTATTTAATTTATTTAATTTATTTAATTTATTTAATTTATTTAATTTATTTAATTTATTTAATTTATTTAATTTATTTAATTTATTTAATTTATTTAATTTATTTAATTTATTTAATTTATTTAATTTATTTAATTTATTTAATTTATTTAATTTATTTAATTTATTTAATTTATTTAATTTATTTAATTTATTTAATTTATTTAATTTATTTAATTTATTTAATTTATTTAATTTATTTAATTTATTTAATTTATTTAATTTATTTAATTTATTTAATTTATTTAATTTATTTAATTTATTTAATTTATTTACTTTATTTACTTTATTTACTTTATTTACTTTATTTACTTTATTTAATTCATTTAATTCATTTAATTCATTTAATTCATTTAATTCATTTACTTTATTTACTTTATTTACTTTATTTACTTTATTTACTTTATTTAATTCATTTAATTCATTTAATTCACTTAATTCATTTAATTCATTTAATTCATTTAATTCATTTAATTCATTTAATTCATTTAATTCATTTAATTCATTTAATTCATTTAATTCATTTAATTCATTTAATTCATTTAATTCATTTAATTCATTTAATTCATTTAATTCATTTAATTCATTTAATTCATTTAATTCATTTAATTCATTTAATTCATTTAATTCATTTAATTCATTTAATTCATTTAATTCATTTAATTCATTTAATTCATTTAATTCATTTAATTCATTTAATTCATTTAATTCATTTAATTCATTTAATTCATTTAATTCATTTAATTCATTTAATTCATTTAATTCATTTAATTCATTTAATTCATTTAATTCATTTAATTCATTTAATTCATTTAATTCATTTAATTCATTTAATTTATTTAATTCATTTAATTTATTTAATTCATTTAATTCATTTAATTCATTTAATTCATTTAATTCATTTAATTCATTTAATTCATTTAATTCATTTAATTCATTTAATTCATTTAATTCATTTAATTCATTTAATTCATTTAATTCATTTAATTCATTTAATTCATTTAATTCATTTAATTCATTTAATTCATTTAATTCATTTAATTCATTTAATTGATTTAATTGATTTAATTTATTTAATTGATTTAATTGATTTAATTTATTTAATTTATTTAATTGATTTAATTTATTTAATTTATTTAATTGATTTAATTTATTTAATTTATTTAATTTATTTAATTTATTTAATTTATTTAATTTATTTAATTTATTTAATTTATTTAATTTATTTAATTTATTTAATTTATTTAATTTATTTAATTTATTTAATTTATTTAATTTATTTAATTTATTTAATTTATTTAATTTATTTAATTTATTTAATTTATTTAATTTATTTAATTTATTTAATTTATTTAATTTATTTAATTTATTTAATTTATTTAATTTATTTAATTTATTTAATTTATTTAATTTATTTAATTTATTTAATTTATTTAATTTATTTAATTTATTTAATTTATTTAATTTATTTAATTTATTTAATTTATTTAATTTATTTAATTTATTTAATTTATTTAATTTATTTAATTTATTTAATTTATTTAATTTATTTAATTTATTTAATTTATTTAATTTATTTAATTTATTTAATTTATTTAATTTATTTAATTTATTTAATTTATTTAATTTATTTAATTTATTTAATTTATTTAATTTATTTAATTTATTCAATTTATTTAATTTATTTAAGATGTTGGAAGAATTGCCGTGTTTCTTGGCGCGCCGGTCGGAACCTACGTAGAGGACCCTCCATATCAATTCCTTGAATATTGAAAATTACCCGCCTCATTGGAGACGGACATTAAACTAAATAAAGGATTAGAAGTTTTTAGAAGGATATCTTTGTTAAAAACTGTACAGAAATATAATTTTTTTAAATGGAAGTATTATTCATCCATGGGATGGTAATATAGATAGCGAGTATCTACTGAAAATGAAGAATTTATAAATATCCTATTAAATTAAGCCAATAATCTTAGAAATATACTCGTTCTTCTCTGCATCAATCAGTTTTGTTGAGTAAATTAACAAAATTAGTCTATTTTCGTCTTTCTGTGTCTAATCTAGTTCCAGAATCTAGTACTTCTCTTACAAAATCCAAGCCACCCCACACGCGGAGTTCCCGACCAGTAATTAATTTCATGTACTAGCTTTTTTATATCACCCTGTATAACAACAACTTTTTACACACATAACACACACTTACAGTTCCGCAATAAATCTAACTGACAATTTAGACCTTAATTTGATACACACATTGAATAATAATTACCATTATTTGTAAATTAATATATAGCCTGAGGGTGTTCTAGAAGTCAAATCTTACACTACTTTCGGAGAAAGTCAAAAATGTGCCGAGATTTACAAAACTTCCCAAAAAAAAAACATTTCCTGAATATATTAATACAAACGGTCCATTTTTGACTTTCTGTCTATAATCTAAGATCAGACACTTGTAATTCTAATATTAAAACCAAGAAGGGCCACGTAGTTTGGAAGAAATACGAACAAAAATTTTAAATTCAATGATTATTTCTTTCTTATTTTTGCAATTTCTTTGTTTTCCTAGTAAAGTTACAAGAGGAGTACCAAAAATTCATGACTTTTAAATATTATATGGAATAAAACTAAATAGATGTTGGAAAAATTGCCGTGTTTCTTGGCGCACCGGTCAGAACCTACGTAGAAGACCCTCCATATCAACCCGTTGGATATTGAATATCACATCTTTCCGTATATCCCCGAAAAATAAGTTTCCGGGTGTAAATTATTACAAATAGCCCATTTTCGGATCTTCTTCTCCAATCTAAGTTTGGAATCTTGTACTTCTCATATAAAATCCAAGAATTGCTAGTAAGTGGAGTTTAAATTCGAACCAAACATCTAAATTCAATTATTTCGTAAATTATTTCACAAAATTAGACCTGTTATTACAGAGATCTTTCCGTATTTTCCTGAAAAATTAGTTTCCGGATGTAAATTATCACAATTAGCCAATTTTCGAATTTCATTCTCCAATCTAAGTTTGGAATCTTGTACTTCTCATATAAAATCCAAGAAATGCTAGTAAGTTAAGTTTAAATTTGAGCCAAACGGTTAAATTCAATGATTATTTCGTATTTCCATATTTTCCTAGTGATGTTATAACGAAAGAATCGAAAATGGGGATTTTTTAGAATACTTCTCTTAATAAATCAAATATTCTTGGAGATATTTTTGTATTTCCCTTAAAAATGGATTACAAGGAGATTACGATACAATATACGAAGAAATCATAGAATTTAGACTTTTTGTTCCAATTTGAGCTTAATTTACCCTAAACTATTGACTAAATGGGTCGTTCTTTTTATCTTACGCTCCAAAAGGCATTTTTTAGGGAAATATGAATAGATCTCTAAGATAAATAGAATTTTTTTGCATGAAATCTTACATTTTTCATACTTCTTTAATACGTTGTATTGGAAAACTCAATATACTTGCATTTCTTGAAAATGCAGGATTAATTAAATATTATAGAAAATAATAATAATAATCTTAGAGTTCCTTTTGTATTTCCTTGAAAAATAAATTTCGGGATGTTAATTAACCCAAATGGCCCATTTTGAACTCTCTATCTCTGATCTGAGTTCACAATTTTGTACTTCTACTACAAAAACGAAGAAATATAAGTATATTGAGTTTTCCAAGACAACGTATAAAGAAGTATCAAAAATGAAAGAGTTCATGCAAAATAATACTACTAATCTTCGAGATCTATTCATATTTCCCTAAAAAATGTGTTTTGAAGCGTAAGTTAATAAAAACGACCCATTTAGTCTAAATGAGCTCAAATTAGAACGAAAAGTCTAAATTCAATGATTCCTTCGTATTTTGTGCCCTAATCTCCTTGTATTAAATTTTTAAGGCAAATACGAAAATAACTCCAAGCATATTAATTTTATTTAGAGTAGTATTCTAAAAATCCTCCATTTTCGATTCATTCGTTATAATATCTCTAGGAAAATATGGAAATTCGATTTTTCCTTTGAATTTAGATGTTTGGCTCTAATTTAAACTCAACTTACCAGCATTTCTTGGATTTTATATGAGAAGTACAAGATTCCAAACTTAGATTGGAGAAGAAGATCCGAAAATGGGTTATTTGTAATAATTTACACCCGGAAAATTATTTTTCAGGGAAATACGGAAAGATCTCTAAAATTCCTGGTCTAATTTTGCAAAATAATTTAGAATCCTGCATTATCTTTTCTGGGAAAACAAGGGAATTACAGTACAAGATGGAAAATATTCTATGAATTCAAAAATTTTGTTCAAATCTTGATTCAGTTCATTTGCATTACTTGTGTTTTGTAAGAGAAGTACAAGACTCTGGAATTAGATTAGAGACGGAAAGACGAAAATAGGCTAATTTTGTTAATTTACTCCCCAAAACTGATTGATTCAGAGAATTAGAGAATGTGTCTAAGATTTTTGGTTTAATTGTATAAGATATTTATAAATTCTTCATTTTCAGTAGATATTCGCTATCTATATTCCCATCCCATGGATGAATAATATTTCCATTTAAAAAAATTGCATTCCTGTACAGTTTTTAACAAAAATATCCTTCTAAAAACGTCCAATCCTTTATTTAGTTTAATGTCCGTGTATAATGAGGCTGGTGATATTCAATATCCAACGGGTTGATATGGAGGGTCTTCTACGTAGGTTCTGACCGGTGCGCCAAAAAACACGGCAATTTTTCCAACATCTATTTAGTCTTATTCCATATAATATTTAAAAGTCATGAATTTTTGGTACTCCTCTTGTAACTTCACTAGGAAAACAAAGAAATTGCAAAAATAAGAAAGAAATAATCATTGAATTTAAAATTTTTGTTCGTATTTCTTCCAAACTACGTGGCCCTTCTTGGTTTTAATATTAGAATTACAAGTGTCTGATCTTAGATTATAGACAGAAAGTCAAAAATGGACCGTTTGTATTAATATATTCAGGAAATGTTTTTTTTTTGGGAAGTTTTGTAAATCTCGGCACATTTTTGACTTTCTCCGAAAGTAGTGTAAGATTTGACTTCTAGAACACCCTCAGGCTATATATTAATTTACAAATAATGGTAATTATTATTCAATGTGTGTATCAAATTAAGGTCTAAATTGTCAGTTAGATTTATTGCGGAACTGTAAGTGTGTGTTATGTGTGTAACAGGTTGTTGTTATACAGGGTGATATAAAAAAGCTAGTACATGAAATTAATTACTGGTCGGGAACTCCGCGTGTGGGGTGGCTTGGATTTTGTAAGAGAAGTACTAGATTCTGGAACTAGATTAGACACAGAAAGACGAAAATAGACTAATTTTGTTAATTTACTCAACAAAACTGATTGATGCAGAGAAGAACGAGTATATTTCTAAGATTATTGGCTTAATTTAATAGGATATTTATAAATTCTTCATTTTCAGTAGATACTCGCTATCTATATTACCATCCCATGGATGAATAATACTTCCATTTAAAAAAATTATATTTCTGTACAGTTTTTAACAAAGATATCCTTCTAAAAACTTCTAATCCTTTATTTAGTTTAATGTCCGTCTCCAATGAGGCGGGTAATTTTCAATATCCAAGGAATTGATATGGAGGGTCCTCTACGTAGGTTCCGACCGGTGCGCCAAGAAACACGGCAATTCTTCCAACATCTTAAATAAATTATATAAATTAAATAAATTAAATAAATTAAATAAATTAAATAAATTAAATAAATTAAATAAATTAAATAAATTAAATAAATTAAATAAATTAAATAAATTAAATAAATTAAATAAATTAAATAAATTAAATAAATTAAATAAATTAAATAAATTAAATAAATTAAATAAATTAAATAAATTAAATAAATTAAATAAATTAAATAAATTAAATAAATTAAATAAATTAAATAAATTTAATAAATTAAATAAATTAAATAAATTAAATAAATTAAATAAATTAAATAAATTAAATAAATTTAATAAATTTAATAAATTTAATAAATTATTTAATAAATTTAATAAATTTAATAAATTTAATAAATTTAATAAATTTAATAAATTTAATAAATTTAATAAATTTAATAAATTTAATAAATTTAATAAATTTAATAAATTTAATAAATTTAATAAATTTAATAAATTTAATAAATTTAATAAATTTAATAAATTTAATAAATTTAATAAATTTAATAAATTTAATAAATTTAATAAATTTAATAAATTTAATAAATTTAATAAATTTAATAAATTTAATAAATTTAATAAATTTAATAAATTTAATAAATTTAATAAATTTAATAAATTTAATAAACTTAATAAATTTAATAAATTTAATAAATTTAATAAATTTAATAAATTTAATAAACTTAATAAATTTAATAAATTTAATAAATTTAATAAATTTAATAAATTTAATAAACTTAATAAATTTAATAAATTTAATAAATTTAATAAATTTAATAAATTTAATAAACTTAATAAATTTAATAAATTTAATAAATTTAATAAATTTAATAAATTTAATAAATTTAATAAATTTAATAAATTTAATAAATTTAATAAATTTAATAAATTTAATAAATTTAATAAATTTAATAAATTTAATAAATTTAATAAATTTAATAAATTTAATAAATTTAATAAATTTAATAAATTTAATAAATTTAATAAATTTAATAAATTTAATAAATTTAATAAATTTAATAAATTTAATAAATTTAATAAATTTAATAAATTTAATAAATTTAATAAATTTAATAAATTTAATAAATTTAATAAATTTAATAAATTTAATAAATTTAATAAATTTAATAAATTTAATAAATTTAATAAATTTAATAAATTTAATAAATTTAATAAATTTAATAAATTTAATAAATTTAATAAATTTAATAAATTTAATAAATTTAATAAATTTAATAAATTTAATAAATTTAATAAATTTAATAAATTTAATAAATTTAATAAATTTAATAAATTTAATAAATTTAATAAATTTAATAAATTTAATAAATTTAATAAATTTAATAAATTTAATAAATTTAATAAATTTAATAAATTTAATAAATTTAATAAATTTAATAAATTTAATAAATTTAATAAATTTAATAAATTTAATAAATTTAATAAATTTAATAAATTTAATAAATTTAATAAATTTAATAAATTTAATAAATTTAATAAATTTAATAAATTTAATAAATTTAATAAATTTAATAAATTTAATAAATTTAATAAATTTAATAAATTTAATAAATTTAATAAATTTAATAAATTTAATAAATTTAATAAATTTAATAAATTAAATAAATTAAATAAATTAAATAAATTAAATAAATTAAATAAATTAAATAAATTAAATAAATTAAATAAATTAAATAAATTAAATAAATTAAATAAATTAAATAAATTAAATAAATTAAATAAATTAAATAAATTAAATAAATTAAATAAATTAAAAAAATTAAATAAATTAAATAAATTAAAAAAAATAAAATAAATTAAATAAATTAAAAAAATAAAATAAATTAAATAAATTAAAAGAAATAAAATAAATTAAATAAATTAAAAAAAATAAAATAAATTAAATAAATTAAAAAAAATAAAATAAATTAAATAAATTAAAAAAAATAAAATAAATTAAATAAATTAAATAAATTAAAAAAAATAAAATAAATTAAATAAATTAAAAAAAATAAAATAAATTAAATAAATTAAAAAAAATAAAATAAATTAAATAAATTAAAAAAAATAAAATAAATTAAATAAATTAAAAAAAATAAAATAAATTAAATAAATTAAAAAAAATAAAATAAATTAAATAAATTAAAAAAAATAAAATAAATTAAATAAATTAAAAAAAATAAAATAAATTAAATAAATTAAAAAAAATAAAATAAATTAAATAAATTAAAAAAAATAAAATAAATTAAATAAATTAAAAAAAATAAAATAAATTAAATAAATTAAAAAAAATAAAATAAATTAAATAAATTAAAAAAAATAAAATAAATTAAATAAATTAAAAAAAATAAAATAAATTAAATAAATTAAAAAAAATAAAATAAATTAAATAAATTAAAAAAAATAAAATAAATTAAATAAATTAAAAAAAATAAAATAAATTAAATAAATTAAAAAAAATAAAATAAATTAAATAAATTAAAAAAAATAAAATAAATTAAATAAATTAAAAAAAATAAAATAAATTAAATAAATTAAAAAAAATAAAATAAATTAAATAAATTAAAAAAAATAAAATAAATTAAATAAATTAAAAAAAATAAAATAAATTAAATAAATTAAAAAAAATAAAATAAATTAAATAAATTAAAAAAAATAAAATAAATTAAATAAATTAAAAAAAATAAAATAAATTAAATAAATTAAAAAAAATAAAATAAATTAAATAAATTAAAAAAAATAAAATAAATTAAATAAATTAAAAAAAATAAAATAAATTAAATAAATTAAAAAAAATAAAATAAATTAAAAAAAATAAAATAAATAAAATAAATTAAAAAAAATAAAATAAATTAAATAAATTAAAAAAAATAAAATAAATTAAATAAATTAAAAAAAATAAAATAAATTAAATAAATTAAAAAAAATAAAATAAATTAAATAAATTAAAAAAAATAAAATAAATTAAATAAATTAAAAAAAATTAAATAAATTAAATAAATTAAATAAATTAAATAAATTAAATAAATTAAATAAATTAAATAAATTAAATAAATTAAATAAATTAAATAAATTAAATAAATAAATAAATTAAATAAATTAAATAAATAAATAAATTAAATAAATTAAATAAATTAAATAAATTAAATAAATTAAATAAATTAAATAAATTAAATAAATTAAATAAATTAAATAAATTAAATAAATTAAATAAATTAAATAAATTAAATAAATTAAATAAATTAAATAAATTAAATAAATTAAATAAATTAAATAAATTAAATAAATTAAATAAATTAAATAAATTAAATAAATTAAATAAATTAAATAAATTAAATAAATTAAATAAATTAAATAAATTAAATAAATTAAATAAATTAAATAAATTAAATAAATTAAATAAATTAAATAAATTAAATAAATTAAATAAATTAAATAAATTAAATAAATTAAATAAATTAAATAAATTAAATAAATTAAATAAATTAAATAAATTAAATAAATTAAATAAATTAAATAAATTAAATAAATTAAATAAATTAAATAAATTAAATAAATTAAATAAATTAAATAAATTAAATAAATTAAATAAATTAAATAAATTAAATAAATTAAATAA